>CAWUDS030005742.1:0-46825 GCA_963859935.3 Lathyrus sativus | reverse complement strand
AAACCCTAACGGTTTTATACAAGAGAAACCCACTGGTTTGTCAACCCAAACCTGATTACACCAATACTATGTTTGGACGTTATCACCTAAAAAATGCAGAATGCACAACAAAAATGATTATGTGTAGTTGTTGAGAAAATGCAAGAAAGAGGGTGAAGATGATGAGACAAAATCAGTGTCTATTTTCACTTTTCTTATGTTTTTTTAGAAGAATGAGCTAACTTAATATATATACAAGTCAAAAACAATTAACTAATTTAACAAATACTTTGACAGTTTCACACAACAAAAATTCGGTCAAAAACGTGCGAGCGGTCGACTTATACACAAGGAAGGGTAGACCTTGTTGCACCCCAAAATTTGCCCAACCATTTATCGTATTTGGCTTATGTTTTGACTCATTTGCATTTTGCATTTGCATACCGCGTACATTGCATTTTTTTCAGTCAGATTGACGTTATCGGGATTACAACCCTCTTATCACGTTTCAAGCAGTGCAAACCAGTTCGAACAAGCGAGTTTTGTTGTGGAATTTGTGCTCTTATCCCGGTGTTTTCAGCTCTTGCTGTTGTTTTTGAGGATATCTCGGTGCCGGTTTTTACCCTTTATTTCGTTATAGTCTCACATCTTTTTTTAATCGATTCAATTGGCTTTATTGCATTTTCTAGAATTTTTCCTTAATTTTTAACTTTAGAAAATAGATTTCAAATAGGTTAATTGTCTTTATAGAATATTAAATAGTTTTTAGAAGTTAATTGTTTTTCTAGAATATTGAATAGATATTAAATAGATTTAATAGATTTTAAATAATTTTTCTAGATTTAGTTTCTTTTTAGAATAATTGAACTTGTTTAGAAATTAATAGATTTAATTCATTTTCTAGGTATTAATGGTTTTAGAAATTAATAGGTTTAATCTCTTTTTAGATTTAATTTGGTTTTAGAAATTAATAGGTTTAATCTCTTTTTAGATTTAATTTGGTTTTAGAAATTAATAGATGTTAATTCTTTTTTTAGAATAATTGATTTCCTTTTAGAATTTTCTAGATTCAATTCTTTTTAGAATAATTGTTCTTTTAGAATTTAATAGATTTTAATTAGATATTAGTTTAGTGGCTAATGGGGGTTAATTAGTTTAACTGATTTTAATTAGATAGTTAATTGTAGTCCAGATTTTAAATCACCATTTTCGTTTAACAATTAATTGGGTTTTAATTGAGTCCTTAATAAATTTTAATCATCATTAGTGACCAATAATGGAATTAGTGGAGCCAGCTTTAATCAGAGTTTAGCCTGCTTCGGTGTGCCACTTGTCCAGTGTTCAGGCCCATAGTCTACTTTTAGTGACACTTGTCACTATAAAAAGCCACCCCACGTTTCATCCTCTCTCTCTTCCACCTCACTTTCCACGTTTCTCTCACTCCACACGTGGCCACATCACGCCACCTCTCACTCTGCATGGCTTCCACGTATCCCCTCTCTCTCCAATGTGTCGCTACTTGCGAAAATCGGCGCCGGCTGAACAGAAGAGTCGCCACCGTGCGTTATTTATCCAACTGAGGGAAAGGAAACGCTCGAGGTAAACCTACCGCAAAACGGGGAAAGGAATGGTCATCGCAACCAAATCCTGGATTCGGGAGTCGGTTACGCAAGGGGAAGGTATTAGCACCCGTCACGTCCGTCGTACTCGACGGGATCCACGCTTGTTTTCGGGTATGGATTGTTATTCTATCTACGCTAAAGGTCTGGGTTAAAAAGAAAAGAAAATGACTCGGCAAAGTATCGCACTTTATGCCTACGTATTCCCGTCTGGAACGAGAAATCAGAGTCAACGTAGTTCGCCTACCTACGGGAAAGGAGGGGAAGGTTGCTCGCTAGGATATCGCATCCTATGCCTACGTACTTTCATACAGCATGAAAGATCAGAGCAAACATAGTTCGGGCCACGTACGCCACAAGTCTGTCTTGATTGTTTTTATTCCTTCTGAAAAAGGGTTTTTCTGATTAGCAGTCCAAGCGGACAAAAATGACGTTTTGATGAGTTCACATTTTTTTACGGAAGAAATGTCTTTTATTGTGTTGAAATATTTATTGTGTTTTCCTGTTTGTTTTGAGAAAGAAGAGACAGAACTCTAACCTATGGTTGCGAAGGGAATCAAACTAACCTAATGTTATCATGCATGGGTTAAGACCTAATGTCTATCATGCTCCTCTCTTGCGCAGAGAGAAACAGAGATCCTAAGGGAACAGACGGAAACAAAAACAGCAGCATATATACAATAAAGCAGTAAAATGCATGGATGCAGCAATACAAGCGAGGCAAGGGAGTCCCACTTAACCTCGAACCTAGAAAACAATAGGCAAAAATGAACAGAATTCACTTTCAACCTAACAGGTTAAACAGCAAACAATACAGTCAGGGGAAACCAATCAATACATCAGAAATTAATAGCAAAAAGAATAAACAGCCACAGCAGCTCTGCATCAACATCTGACTTCAAGTCATCATCATCTGTCCTCCAGCTTCAAGCAAGCCTCAATCTCCATCTCCACAGCCTTCAAGCAAGTTCTTTGTCATCAGTCTTCCATCTGCAATGGCTTTTCTTCAAGTCTCAATCTCCAAGATGAATACCAGTCAACAAGATGAATTGAATATTAAACAGTCAATTGCCTACCAAGGGTGGCTCATTAACTGTTAACATTATACAGACAATTTTCCCTCAAAAGTTCTATCTTTCAAATATATTCACTGATCCTTCCAAAGGAAGGAGGTGGATATTTTAAAGAGACTTTGAATCATAGAGAAAGGATGGAGGCAGACAAGGCCTTCCATGTTTGTGAATCAAGTTTTCTACTCTAGAGCTCTGCCTAGCTCCTAAACCCTATAGCCTCAACAGCTGCCAGCAATGGAATCTCCTCATCAACTCTGGAAGTTGGTCTTCAATCTCTTGATCTCCAATGGACTTCATCATCAAAGTCTTCAGCTCTCCCAATCCCCAAGCAAACCCAACACCCCATACAAACAAATGAAATAACCCTAGAGAGGGCACACCACACAGTCAAACAAATATAAGCAGTATACTAATAGTAATAGCTGAATAGGGAAACCTAGCAATTTCTAAGGGATCTATTAACTACCCATAACCCCTATAGTCCCATACCCCAAAGATTCAATCTACAACTCCTAAGGGAAAATGACTTAATTCACCTATGTTATCTCCTAAACCCTAGCTTTGATCATGCTAATCACACCTAAACAAATCACCTAAAAATTAATCCTAAAATTATGAATTAAATTTTATATACAAGATAAATGTCTAAGCTAATCAACCTAAAAAGAATGGATCAAAAATATTAAAGCACCTAATCAAACCAAAATTAACAATTTCATGTATCAAACTAAACATTCTTTAATCCTATTAAAAAGAAAAATATGCTAAAAATATAAAAATAAAATGAAATTGGAATTTTTTTGAATGATATTTTTCTTGACAAAATTATGAACAATATGCAAAAAGAACCAATTAAAATCATGCATTTTTCTATTTTTTTATGAATTTTCAAAGAATTAAAATAAAATGAGTGAAATTAAAATGGAATTAATTGGATTGGGGTGCAGAAAGCATGTAAAATCAGTTAAAATGCAAGGATGGGCCTAGACTGGGGGGCGCGCATAGCAAGCGCGTCTGGGCCCAATCACACAGAAATCTCAATAAAAAATAATAAAAAAAACTGGAACGGTGCTAATAGCAAGAAAACTAGTTGAAAATACATTGGGCCTTATCTGAGGGGGTGGCATTAGCAAGGAAATCAAAGCCCAATCTGATAGAATTAAATGGAACGGTGCGTTTTGATGCGCAGGATCTCCCTCCATATTTCATTTTAAACATGAGCCATTGGATCAAATCTCAAGTCCAAGTCAAACATGCAATCGTGTGGCCATGGTTCATCGTCTACCTCCAGCAAACCCTAGATTCAGGAAACCCTCACCATGCACGAATTTTATACTCCTCTGTTCTCCATTGTCTCTCCATGAAATCACACGATTCAAAGAGCAAAAATACTCTACTTCTTTCCCTCTACACAACCATGCCATTATCTTCTTCTAAAACTCACCAACGATTGAACCCGATGAGTATAAAGCACTGATTCCACCATTTTCACCTGCTATCAACCATCTCAATTCTTTCTAATTCTTGCCCAAACACAATCTACACTTTATGCTGATTATTCTAAACTAATTAATGAGGATTATCGTGCCATATTCCATGAGTTATAAGCCTTAACAACTTTGGTACACCATGACCAACCTTCATGAAACTTCTTCAAACTCACCAAAATCTATCACCTAACTATGCCTAACCATTCTAACCTAATGATTCACTATGATTCTAACTAATTCATCCAATTAGAATGAGAAAACCAACCTGGTATGATGATGAAAACAGGTATGGAAATCCTTGAATCTGATGCTTGCAATGGTCTGAACTTGATCCACACACTCAAATCTTGATTCTGTATGCAAAGATTCTTGTTCAATCCTCTTGAATTCAGCAACCCCAAAGTTCTTGCACCTTGGATGATGAAGTTGTATGGCACGATTTCTCTTCAATTCAGCCAAATTCTTGTGTGAATTGTGATCTATGAATGATATTGATGATGATCAAATCAAGAAAAATGGAAATTGATAGAGATTTTGTGGAGTTTGAAGTGATTTTGCAAATAGGAAGAATGGTGTGAAATTTGTATCATGCACAAAATGAATCACCAACCATGGCATGAAGCTCTTCAATTCAATATATAGATGTCATGGAAAGTCCTAGAACCTTGGAGAAACTTCCCATGCACACTTTCCCTTGGATTTGGATTATGTAACTTCCTTTGTAAGTAACCAAGCATATCTTTCAATTGTGAACCAAACTAAAAATTATACTTTTGCCAATGTTCTTAAAACATTTTTTCCAATCAAAATGACCTATAATTTCATCCCATTGGCCAAAATATGAAAAATCTCAATTTTAGGTCATTTTTCATTCATTAAATTCACCAATTTTGAAACCTTGAGCTATGAGTCTTTCCAATCTTTCATGGTCACTTCTCTAGACTCAAAATGTCATTTGGAGCAAGTTTGATGTTGTGAAGTTTTCCATTGAAGCTTCCTTGCATGAGTTTTGGGCATAGGCTTGAAATGACCTGTAATTCTCAAATGACCAAAATACCCCTTTGCTTGCCAAAACCATAAGTAGAGTTCCACAAATCATATTAAGGCATACCATACCATTCTAGAAATCTAAGACAATGAGGAACAACTCTTATGTTGACCAGAAATTCATTTGAAATCTCCTTGAGGGTAAATGTTGCTTGGAAGACAAGTAACTTTCACAGACAAAATTTCAGATACCTCAAATGACCTGTAACTTGCAAGGACCATAACTTGAGTTATATAAATCTCCTTGATGTATTCCACCACTCAAATTAAAGGTCTTGAGATCCTCTACAAGTTTCATGTTGGCCAAGGATCCATTTGAAGCATGAATTTTGACTTATCTTGCTGGGAAGTTTGACCTAAATCAGGGGATTTTACACAGAAACCCTAATTTAGAAACTCCTCTTCTCCTTGATTTCTCTTGATTTATTCTTAGCATATCACCATATCCTTATTTACATGTCAAATGATGACCCCACATCTCTCAAATAGACCTTAATGGCTTTCAATCAGTCATTGACCTAGAGTTGACCCAAATGAAACCCTAGTTGACTGTCTTCAACTGCAACTCTTGTGATTATATCAATGACTTGTCTCCTTCTACAAATGACTTTCTAAGTATTCCATGATGTCTATATACTCTCCATGCTCAGCTCAATTCACAGCTCACAACTTCTTTGATGATCTTCAGATACCCTCAGATAGGAGATAGATGCACTGCTTGATCCAATGACCTCCCTGCTTCAATTTCTTTCTGATGACTTGGATATGCTTGAATTTGAATAATAACCTCTTGATAGGCTCATAGAGATGAGAATAGTACTTGGTCCCTGTTGGATGACTTGCTATGCTATGCTATGCAGATGATTAGACTATGCACATGACTCTACATGCAAATGCTAATGCAATTGAAACATAAACCAAGTGAATTAGGTTGAGCAAATTTTAGGGTGCAACATCTGCTCCTATTCAAGCGACTTGGACCCGATTGGTTGAAGAGCGAACGACCTTCAAACATTCGAGGTACGAGACGATTGAATACTAAGAACCCGGAAATTTGCCAACCGCAGAAATAAACTGCACCACTGCTTGGGAAACGACATCCATCAACTGAATCTAGCTGTTACGGCAAACAACTAATTCATTAACGACCGTGCTGGGGATCATTTTCATCAGCTTGAAAAAGATTCTATCATCGAAGGAATAGAACTTTGTCCACGTTAGGACTCCTGTTTCATCAACACAAAGAAATCTCAACTAAAACTTGTCTACGTTAGGACTCCACCTGCCGTCAACCCGGAAAAATCGCGGCAACTTCGCTGGGGATAATTCGTCTGCAATTTCATCAGAAATAAATTGTACACGTTAGGAATAAAATCTTCCACGTTAGGAATAACACCGCTTCGAAATATGTCCACGTCAGGACTAAACTTTGTCTGGATCTGTCCACGTCAGGACTAAACTTTCTAGGTTGTGAATACATTGCCCACGTTAGGACTCACCCTTCCACGTTAGGAATAAACTTCTTTCCATCTGAGGAATAACACCTTTCCACGTAAGGAAACTTATCTTCTGGATCTGTCCACGTCAGGACTAAACTTTTCTCCACGTAAGGAATGCATCTTTCCACGTTAGGAAACACCTCTTTCCACGTAAGGAAACCCTTTTTCCACGTAAGGAATCAACTTCTTTCCAAGTAAGGAATAACTCATCTTGATTTGTCCATGTAAGGACTCCAATCTTTCCACGTAAGGAATAAACTTGTCCATGTCAGGACTCCATCTTCTTTCCACGTAAGGAAACAATCTTTCCACGTAAGGAATCAAATCTTTCCACGTCAGGAATCAAATCTTTCCACGTAAGGAATACAATCTTTCCACGTAAGGAACTAACTTGTCCATGTTAGGACTACATCGTCCACGTTAGGACCCACCTTTCCACGTTAGGAATAACTCTCTTCTTGATTTGTCCACGTAAGGACTCCAATCTTGTCTTGATTTGTCCACGTAAGGACTCACCTCTTGACTTGCTGAAGAAATAAGATTTTGTCCACGTCAGGACTTGCGCGTCTTCGACTTGCTGGGGAAATAAGACTTGTCCACGTAAGGACTCATGCTGTGTCAACACGAAGGAAGAGAAATCTGTCCACGTCAGGACTTGCGCACTTTCGACTTGCTGGGGAAATAAAACTCGTCCACGTCAGGACGCACACTTCGCCAACAACACGAAGAAGGATAAATTTGGGAATAAGTGGTCCACGTCAGGACTCTCGCATCTTGTCATCACGAAGAACTACAAACCTGTCCACGTCAGGACGCACATTTCACCATTACGAATAAAGATATTTGCTGGAAATAAATGGTCCATGTCAGGACACCAACACGAAGAGTAACCAACTTTGTCCACGTCAGGACTTTACATTCAATCAATTCCGAGAAACCGAACATGTCCACATTAGGACTAACACATATCGTCAATTTGAGGAAATGTCCACGTCATGACTCCACATTCCATCTATTCTGAGAAATCGAACCTGTCCACGTTAGGACTAGCACCTCTTATCAACCCGGGAAAATAAAACTGTCCACGTTAGGACATCCACTTCTCTAACGCGAAAAACTGGTCAATAAAATTGTCCACGTCAGGACTCGTTTCGCCATTAGTCCCAACCCACAAACTTCTTAGCACTGACGTGACAGCGACTTTGGGGCAGACTCTACTGGGGATATTTGGAAACCAAACTACCGGACGCCTGTTTTGATAACCGGCGACAGCCTCTGAAATTCTGATTCATGAAACCCTTTGATGACAAATAACTCTGCTTGGGCATGAGGAGAGATTCATCATGATAACTCTGGCGGGGAAAACAAGAGAAAATTACACAAATAACTCTGCTCGGAGACAAAGAGAACTTCATCATGATAACTCTGTGGGGAATAGTGCCAAAACTGACATTTTCGTTGAATGTCTCGCGTCGAGATCTTGAATGTTCGGTAATTCATTTGAGCAAGAGCTCCTTCCACCTGCATGATAAACAACACTTGAGACAAACGGTTAGCCAACCTGGTTCATGTTTCAAAATGCATATGTTTGACAATGACGCAATGCTCCATTCGTCATGGAAATGCTACGCGTTTTTATTTGGTGGATGCAAATATAACACTATATGCCAATGCAAATGCAGATTCGAACTGCTGGGATACAGGAAACCGCTTCAGCAAAATAAATGCTGAAGACAATGCCGACTCCGCTGGGGATAGCCAGGTGATACAAAATTATTCCAGCAAAATAAATGCTGGAAGGGTGAAGTCGACTCAGCTGGGAAATTAGGAACTTAAACCAAGCACCTCATTGAAGTAACACCCTGCTGGGGAATATAACTCTGCTGGAGAATAGCAGATACGCCTGGTATGATTGGACTTCTGCTGGAGAGTGAACGGATATCACACGGTATTCTGACGAAATAAATGCCAGGGCGCCCCACCAACTCTGCCGGGGAGAGTCTTAATCTTCGAGTTCCACTGGGAGGAAGGAAAACACTTGCTGAAAAGAGACCGCTACTGGGGATGGAACGATTCTCTTGGGGAAAATCAACTGACTCCGCTGGGGGAGAGTAAATGACCCTGCGGGGAAAGGTAAACTGCCTGAATACAGCTCACCAATTGGACATATTAATCTCCTGAGGCTAAACCACTCTGCTTGAGATGCACTGTCTGAACACAGCCTACAATCTTGGAACCGCCAAACTCTGCTGAGGATAAACGACTTGGCTGGAGAATGCCCTTTGGCACAAGCTACGACTAGCTGAGGAATTTGAACCTTCTTCAGTAAGGAGTATGCATGACCTGTGTGAGGATCGAATCTTTCGTTACGAGCTTCTGATCCACACTGCAACCTTTTGATCGTCCACTTTGTACGGCTATGAACCTTGCAACACTACAAACAAGACAAGACAAGTCTATACAACCAAATCTATTCAAGTTAGCGTTAGTGACATCATTTTCAGTTAATTCAAAGTTTTAGCAATTGTTGGCAAGGGCCAGTGACGTTATGTACATGCTAGTTTCATCAAACCTAGGCGTTTATCATGCACAAAACAGTAAAGAACCAGCATCAAGTACTGAATAACATATTTTATTGATTGGGCCCCTGAATGGGCGGAGTTTTTGTACACGGGATGTAACTCCTAAAAAGAGGAAGCTACACACGACAAATATACAGGTATGCACAAGAAGCATAACTATAATGACAAATTAAATTTGTACACATGTCGGCAACGGGATGCAGACGAACATCACGAACTGATCCTCCTATGACTCGCCCGACTCTAATGCTTTCCCGGTATCCACACTTTCGAAGAGATTGTATTCGATAATCGACCCCTCAGGCATATTCTCCCGCACCGATGCTCACTGCAGTATCAAATTCGGACCGCAGTCATTTGCTTTTCAAATCCCTAACTTTTGCGTGAACCGCCCTTTACGGGTTTTCAGTTCACCGGGATACCCTTTTTTGCCGAAGCTGCCCAGTGTAGGTTTTCAACTTCGCGGGTGTACATTTTTCATTTTATCCCTAACTTTTGCCCGAACCTTTCATTCTGTTTTTGGTTCGCCAGGATGCCCCATTTTTGCCTGGACTCTCTTTTTTCTGTCCAGCGGGTCAATTTTAAGCAAAGTATTTTTTTAACTACGTCCGAATTCACAGGCGACGTAAAGTCTTCACCGTCCATGGTGGGCAACAACAACGCTCCTCCTGAAAAGACTTTTCTAACAACGTATGACCCTTCGTAGTTGGGGGTCCACTTGCCCCTGTGATCTGCCTGTGGTGGGAGAATCCTTTTCAGCACAAGGTCGCCCGTCTGAAAGCTCTGAGGATGTATCTTCTTATCATACGCTTTCTTCATTCGGCTCTGGTACAAACGACCGTATGCTAGAGAAGCTAGCCTCTTCTCATCCATTAAACTCAGTTGGTTCAACCTGTCTTTCACCCATTCTGCCTCATCTAGTTGGACATCTCGCAATACCTTCAGAGAAGGAATCTCAACTTCCAATGGTAGTACTGCTTCCATTCCGTATACCAGCGAGAATGGGGTTGCCCTGGTTGATGTGCGTACCGTCGTACGATAACCGTGCAAAGCGAAAGGTAGCATCTCATGCCAATCCTTATAGGTCACCACCATCTTCTGAACGATCTTCTTTATATTCTTATTGGTCGCTTCAACAGCACCATTCATCTTGGGTCGGTAAGGGGAGGAGTTGTGATGTTCGATCTTGAAATTCTGACAGAGCTCCTTCATCATTTTGTTATTCAGGTTTGAACCGTTGTTAGTGATTATCCGCTCGGGAATCCCATATCTGCAAATGATATCTCTCTTGATGAATCTGGCTACCACCTGCTTAGTTACATTTGCATAAGACGCCGCTTCCACCCACTTGGTGAAATAATCAATTGCTACGAGAATGAACCGGTGCCCGTTAGAAGCCGTCGGTTCGATCTTTCCAATCATATCGATTCCCCACATCGAGAATGGCCATGGCGATGACATCACATTCAGAGGACTCGGAGGCACATGGATCTTATCAGCATAGATTTGGCACTTGTGGCACTTCCTCGCAAACTTGAAACAATCAGTCTCCATAGTTAGCCAAAAGTAACCTGCCCGCAACAGCTTCCTCGTCATAGCATGCCCACCAGCATGCGTACCAAATGTACCCTCATGTATTTCCTCCATGAGCAACTTCGCCTCTTTCTCATCTACACAACGCAGTAGCACCAAATCGTGGTTTCTTCTGTACAAGACACCATCCGGATTCAAATAGAAATTACCCGCCAATCTCCTGAGAGTCTTCTGATCTTGACTGGATGCCCCAGCCGGATACTCTTTGTTCTTCAGGAAATTAAGGATATCAAAATACCATGGTTTATCGTCAGATGCCTCCTCAATAGCAAACACAAAGGCAGGTCTGTCAAGCCGAGAGATAACAATGCTGGGAGCCTCGTTCCAGAAGTTGACTTTGTACATGGAAGACAAAGTGGCCAGGGCGTCAGCCATCTGATTCTCCGCTCGCGGTACATGATGCAATTCAACTTTGTCAAAGAAAGGCAACAATCTCCTTGCATAGTTCATGTACGGTATTAAATTGGGCTAACGTGTCTCCTATTCCCCTTTTATCTGATTCACCACCAGAGCTGAGTCTCCGTATACGTCTAGATTTTTGATTCGCAAATCAATGGCTTCTTCAAGCCCCATGATACAAGCTTCGTATTCGGCTTCGTTATTGGTAACTGCAAAGGTCAATCGGGCAGTAAACGGGATGTGCGACCCGTGTGGAGTAGTGATGATTGCCCCTATTCCGCTACCGTAAGCGTTTACAGCTCCGTCAAATATCAACTTCCACTTGGAACCCAATTCTGGTCCTTCGTCTGGCAACGGCTCTTCACAATCTTTCATCTTTAGGTACATGATATCCTCGTCAGGAAAATCAAACCTCATCGATTGGTAATCTTCAATAGGCTGCTCCGCCAAGTACTCAGACAGCACACTCCCCTTTATAGCCTTTTGCGAGACATACTGGATGTCATATTCAGTCAAGACCATCTGCCAACGGGCAATTCTCCCTGATAATGCCTGCTTTTCGAATACATATTTGATAGGATCCATCTTTGAGATGAGCATGGTTGTATGATTCAGCATGTATTGCCTCAAACGCTTGGCGGCCCAGGCTAGCGCGCAACAAGTTTTTTCAAGCATTGAATATCGAGATTCACATTCAGTAAATTTCTTACTCAAGTAATAGATCGCATGCTCTTTTCTTCCTGTCTTGTCGTGTTGACCGAGAACACAACCCATACTTCCCTCAAGAACTGTCAAATACATAATCAAGGGTCTCCCTGCCACTGGAGGTATCAAAATAGGAGGCTCCTGCAAATACTGCTTTATTTTATCGAACACCTTTTGACAATTTTCGTTCCACATCACAGCTTGATCTTTCTTCAACAGTTTGAATAATGGTTCACACGTAGCAGTTAGGTGAGATATGAACCGAGCGATGTAGTTCAACCTCCCTAAAAACCCGCGCACCTCTTTCTCTGTTTTAGGCGTCGGCATCTCTTGTATTGCTTTTATTTTAGCAGGATCAACCTCTATTCCCTTTTCACTTACGATAAACCCCAGCAGTTTACCCGATCTCACCCCGAAGGTGCATTTGTTAGGGTTCAGTCTCAGCCTGAACTTTCTAAGTCTTTTGAATAACTTCAGCAGATTCACCAAATGCTCTTCCTCCGTCTGGGATTTGGCAATCATATCGTCAACATAAACTTCGATCTCTTTATGCATCATATCATGGAAAAGAGTCGTCATTGCACGCTGATACGTTGCCCCAGCATTCTTGAGTCCGAAGGGCATCACTTTGTAGCAAAATGTTCCCCAGGGTGTTATAAAAGTAGTCTTCTCCATGTCCTCTGGCGCCATCTTAATCTGATTATAGCCCGAGAAGCCATCCATGAAGGAGAATACGGAGTATTGAGCAGTGTTGTCAACTAGCACATCGATATGAGGAAGTGGAAAATCATCTTTCGGGCTCGCTTTGTTTAAATCTCGGTAATCGACGCACATTCTCACTTTACCGCCTTTCTTTGGCACTGGTACAATGTTAGCGACCCATGAGGGATATTTTGTCACAGCTAGGAAACCAGCATCCCACTGTTTTTGAACCGCTTCCTTAATCTTCACTGCCATATCGGGTCTAGTTCTGCGAAGTTTCTGCTTGACCGGCGGGCATTCTTCTTTCAACAGCAGACGGTGCACAACCATATCTGTATCGAGCCCAGGCATATCTTCATATGACCAAGCGAAAACATCACTATACTCTCTGAGCATTTCAACCAGTCTTCGCTTGATGTCGCTCTGCAGCGCGGCTCCTATACGAATATTCCTTTCAACCCTTTCCGACCCTAGGTTAATAATTTCGACGACCTCCTCATGAGGCATACTGACTCTTTCTTCTTGCTTCACCAACCAAGACAATTCCTCGGGAACGTCACCATCTTCAACAATCTCTTCTTCGCCCTGAAATACCGGGTGCTCAAAGTCGAGACGAGTCATAGGTGGTTCAAGGATGTCATCTGAAAATGTTATCCTGCAAAAGGAATGGTTAAATGCTTCAAAATTCGTATAAAGTGAATAACCACGTTGCCATTTTATTGAAAAATACAAAACATGAAAAACAGAGATCGCAATATTTGCACATGAAAAAACGCCCTTTATTTAATGATTAACACGCAATGTTCATAACAGCACAACCCTAAGCAAATCGTGATGCCCCGGGCAAGACACCAGATTGTTCAACAATTAATAAAACAAAGCATTACTGTTTAAGAGTCACAGGAACAAGCTCCTGAATAGACCAGTTGCACAAGCCCTGTCCTGGCACGCTAGGCTGAATCCAGGCGTCCATATCGCAGTCGATGTCTCCTTCGTCAGACTCTGAAGCAGCGTTGATGGTCTCATGACATACACCACTGGCAGTGATGGTTATTGGTCCTCTGAAACGGGGTGCCCCCACAGCAGGTGTTGATGATGACGGTTGATATCCCAACCCGAATTGGTCCATCTTCACAGGAATATCCAGCACTTTTCCCCAGCCCTTTGTCTCTCCTGTCTCTACTAGAGCTTGAGCTTCCTTATATGACGAGACGGCTATCTTCGACGCTTTACTCGGCCCGGGACCTTTGTCCTTGATACGCAACCCTTCAAATGCCTGGCAGGGTGTTTCGTGAATCTCTCCATCGACCTCCACATATTTAAATGACGACAGATGACTGACCAGGATGTCTTCTTCTCCACATATAGTGACCACGCTATCCCCTACCATATATTTCAACTTTTGATGCAAGGTAGACGTGACTTCCCCAGCACCATGAATCCAGGGTCGTCCAAGGAGGCAGCTATATGCAGGCTGGATGTCCATGATATAAAATTCAGTCGCGAAAACCTCCGGCCCCACCTGTAAAGGCAATGTTATCGATCCAAAAACTGTTCTTCGCGTACCATCGAATGCCCTGACCACCAAGTCACTGGGCGTACACAGGATTCCTCTGACATCTAGCTTCATCATCGCTTTCTTGGGCAGCACATTCAAAGACGATCCGGTGTCTACCAGTACATGAGACATGACTGATCCTCTACATTCGACAGAGACGTGCAGCGCCATATTATGCTCCCTCCCCTTAGGGGTCAAATCGAAGTCTGTAAAGCCCAAGCTGTGGCCTGCGTTCACATGTGCCAACACTCCCTCTAGCTGATTTACGGAAACGTCTTGGGGTACGAAGGAAGTATCCAGGACTTTCAGCAATGCATTTCTGTGCGCTTCAGAACACAATAGCAATGACAGTATAGATATCTTTGACGGCGTCTGTTGCAGATGCTCCACAATCTTATAATCACTTTTTCGAATCAAGCGCATGAACTCTTCTACATCTTTCGATGTCGCTTCTTTTTCATTCCCCTGTACTGGGACATTCTCTATCATCTTTCCTTTCCCCTTCGCCAGTCTTTCGGCCTCTACCTCAGGCGATATAAAGATCCTACCACTTCTTGTCATACCTCCGATACCAACAATATTGTCTACAGTCTCAGCTGGCTGCCTATTAACATCAATCTTTACTCCGTCACAATACACTTCCAACCCATATGACCATGGGACTGCTTTTGTGCTCTCGTACGGGATTGGTCTGGCCTTAGTGATAGTGATCAGCGGTCACTGGGCCGGTGCCGTTATGGTGATCGTCTTTCGAGGAATCATTACGGTGGCCACATCGCTCTGATTTTCTGGTAATGCCCCTGCAGGTTCTTCGATTGCTGCTCGGTCAAATTGCAATGTGCCTCCATCTATTAAAACCTGAATACCTTTCTTTAAGTCATCACACCCCCCAGCTAGGGTCCAGCACTCTAAACAATACTCGTCGCACCTTGGATAGACACCCCCTTGCAATAGTCTGCTCTTCACCTCGCACAACGGTGTCTTTAAATCATCCACATGCATAATCAAATTCAAACCCTCCTCAGTTAAAATGGCGTTTGCCCCATGATTAGGCATGGGCTTCTGCACTATATTCGGACCCGTCGTTCCAAAATTGATTGCCTTACTATCCAATAGATCCTGCACAACATGCTTAAATGCATGGCAACCCTCTACATCATGGCCCGGAGCCCCAGAGTGGAATTCACAGTGCCTGCTTGCATCATAACCATACGGAGGAGTTCCCGTTATTGGTGCCAGAGTTCTCTTCTCTACTAAGTTCAAACCCAATAACGTCTGTAACAAATCGGCATACGTTGAAGGAGGATTCTCAAACACTCTCCTTGGTTTACCCCCTGGAATCTGCGCTGGGCAGGTTGTGCCCCCTGTGGTGGCTGTTGTTGCTGTTGCTGTTGTTGAAATGGTTGTTGCTGAAACGGAATAGTAACACTCGCCACCTGCTGCGGCTGATTATACTGGTTTCGACCTCTGCCCCGGCCTCTGCCTCGGCCTCCAAACACTGCGCTTGCATCTCCCTGACGGCATCCACCAAAAGCCTTTCTATTACTGCCAGATGCAGTAGATTCCTCAGCTTGGAATCTTCCCTGCTTAATGTTACTTTCAATCTTTTCTCCCATCAGAATTAAGTCTGAGAAACTGGCCAAAGATGTGTGAAACAACTTGTCATAAAACATGCCCGTGAATGTTCCTATGAACATGTCGTTCATTTCCTTGTCTTCTAAAGGAGGACGGACCCTAGCAGCCATGTCGCGCCATCTTTGCGCATACTCTTTAAAGCTCTCACCCTTCTTCTGAGACAACCCTTGCAATTGGACCCGGTTGGGAGCCAAGTCGCTGTTGTATTTATAGTGAGCTACAAATGCTTCTGCCAGCTGCTTCCATGTCTTTATATGCGTTGGCTCCAATCCCATATACCACTCGAGGGAAGGGACTGACAAACTATCTTGAAAGAAATGCATTATCATCCTCTCATCAGTTGAATATGCAGACATCCTTCTGTAATATGACCGCACGTGCACTTTCGGACAGGTGTCCCCTTTATACTTATCGAATGTGGGAGCTTTGAATTTGATTGGCACCCTCAAGCCAGGCACCAGACCCATTGTTGACATGTCTAGGCCCACAACACTTTGATTCACGACCCCCCTCATCTGCTCTTCCAGCATTCTGATCCTCTGGGAGTCATCCATCGGTCCTTCGAAACCTCCACCAGAGAAAGCGTCCTCTTGCTGATCCTCTTGCCAATTACCATTCCCAGCTCCATACCCATCGTATCCATTATTACGGCCAGCTCTGATCTGATTCATTATCGGGCCTCGCCCTCTGTTGCCGTACCCCGGAGCAACTCCAGCAGGTCCAAAAGCCATTAACCCAGCGCCGTTTCCATTTCCGAATCCTCCGTAACCCTGATTGGCCATACCATAACCGTCCTGCCCGAAGCCTTGAGCATTGAAACCATATTTCCCAGCATTATCGAATCCCTGGTCATTGAACCCGAATCCAGTATTACCGAAGCCATTGCCTCCCATATTATCACCCAAGTTGACATCACTAAGCCCAACGTTATGGACAACAATCTCGTTCCCAATTCCAACGTTACCGTTCCCAGCAGCAGTACCGTTGTTGACATTGACAACAGGTATATTGACTACAGGTGGAGCCACTGGTGTGGGAGTACCATCCCCATGAACAGTGTCGACTCGCACAGACTGATGATCCTCATTTCCATGCACTGCATTCCTTGCCAACAGAGGCTGCACCATGGCTTGCAAATTCTCCTGACCTTTTGCAATAGTCTCCATGGTCTGCATGAAGAGCGCTAGCTTCTCGCGCATATCTTGCATCTCATTCTGCATTTGATCCATGATTCTTCGACAGTTAGTGCGAGTGGAATATCGGTGCGGGCGCTGATCTGCAATCCTGAAAAAGACCTGGTACAGAGCAGGAAATAAGATACCGTGCAATAATCACCTGTAATGCAATATGAATATGAATGCAATGCAATGTGTCTGTGCATTAGGGAAAATCATTCCCCGGTTCTAGTGCGAAAGTGCCAGTGCAATGACAGTGCTAGCAATACAAAGATCGGAGCTGAATCAAAGAAAGCCTCATATATTGCAGAGAAAGCCAGTAAGCCAAGAATACAAAATCACTGAGTACAATAAGAAGGCATGACCTCAACCAACAATCCTGGTGATGGTCAGCACTATGCAAATAAAGCATCAATACATGAAATGGTCAAATACACTCATAAGCCTGATACTCTTCTAGTAACTTCTTGGTCTCTGGATGACTTGGTCGAGTAAGCAGCCCCTCGACGAGCTGGTTTCTTCGCTTGAGAACACGTCGCACGTCACCAGCGGTTTCTTCCCATGCTTCTTCTCCGAAGCGATCCTCTAGCTTCCGCTTCTGAGACACAGCTTCGTTCCTGCCTTCGATGGCCTTGTTCAATGCATTCTGGAGACTATACCTGGTCATCACCTCTTCTTCATACTTCTTAATGCTAGCCTTCAACTGCTCTTCGAGGTCAGAAATTTGCTGCTTCAACTTATCTTCCCTCTTTTTATTGTTGGTCAGCGTAGCATTCCAAGTCTTGTTACAAGAAGAGATTTCTCGGTGCGCTGCGTCGAGTGCTTTCTTTTTGGACTCCAACATGTCATGGGAGCTTCTGAACTCTTGCCCCAGACGTTCGCGCTTCTTCTTCTCCTCAGTCAACTCAGCCCCTAGTCTGTTTACTAGCTCGATCTGCTGTTGGAAAGCATGCACAACCTTGTTTTTCTCACTGCGTATCTGAGCCAGCTCTTGCTCTAACCCTTCATTGATCTTCCTTAAGGCTTCTTTTTCTTTAACAACTTGCTCGTAGGCCTCCCTAGTAACAGTGGTTGGCTCTTCCACCGGAATATGAACAGGGACTGGTGCAATTGGAAATGGCATCAGTAATTGCCTTGCTCTCTCTTGGACCCAAACCTTGTAGGGTGCGTACGCCTGACAATCATTCTTCCCCAACAGCGGCTTCCCTCTTCTGTTAATACGCGTCCAGGCATGCTGCAGCTTGGCTAGTAACTCTCCCTTCAAATCACCGGTGAAGTACAGAGATTCCTGTACCTCTTCCTCCTTTGGTGGGTTCTTCAACGCATATCCGAACTGGCGAACGAACAGAGAAGGGTTGTGATTGATACACCCTTTTCTTCCTATCAACAGAACATTGGGATACCCAGAACAACTGAAGATAAGCTCAGACCCCAGCAAGTCTCGGTCAAACCACTCAATGTCTTCGGAAGATAGCCTCATCAGGCGCTCTGGCCAGCTAGCTGAAGTTGCATTATCCACAAAAGGTCCCTTCAGGGGAAGATGGCTCTTAAACCACATGTTCAACAACGGCGCACAACAGTAAACAGTCTTTCCCCTTCTGTTTTCATTTTTGTAGTGCAATGAATGATAGAAGTCTCCAATCAAAGTAGGCACCGGGTTGCCAGCAGCAAACAGATGGAAAGCGTCCAAGTCCACAAAATTGGGTAAGTTAGGGAACAACACTATTCCGTAAATGCATAGAGCCAGGATAGCATTAAAGACTACCCAACATCCGTTCTTGGCGTACTCTTGAGCCTTGCCAACCAGAAAATCAAGGGAGAAACCTGGAACTCCAAGCCAAGAAGTCACTAATAGTTCAGCAGCGTTCATGTGCAAGGCCTTAGCTAAGTCCTCCAACTTGGGTTCAGCAGCAGAGTGAATAAAGGGAACCTTGTTCTGTACTGGTAGCTCAGTAAACTCCACATACTCTTCAATAGTAGGCCCCAGAATAAAGTCAGCAAACGTGAAACATCTTAATGCGGGGTCATAGAACTGCATCAAGGTGTACAGCTCATTCATCTCATCGGCAGTTGGCTTGCAGACTAATCTCAGCAATCTTCCATGACTCATTCTAAAACTTCTCCTAACCTCCTCATCAGCAAGGGACATCATACCAAGTAAGGGAGAAATGTCAGGTGTAGGCAGCTTATACGCAACTGTCTTCCTCAAACCAGCCATGATCAATAAGTAGAAGTCCGGGCACTAGAACCAGGGAATATGCAAATGCACCTGCAGCACAGACACACGTTAATAGGATGCAATGGTAATGGGTATGCAAACAATGCAATGCAAGTAACATGCAACAGGGACCAAATGCCATAGCTGAGAAGCCTGAGCCATATCAACAAGTCTCAGATAGACTCTCCAGAAGTCCTCAAACCCTGGTCTTAGATAGACCTGAAACAAAGCTCCAACACTGGTCTCTGATAGACCCCATAACATAACTCTGACTGGTCTCTGACAGACCTCATATCATATCTCCAACTGGTCTCTAACAGACCTCAGAACTCTCCAACTGGTCTCTGACAGACCTCAGAACTCTCCAACTGGTCTCTGACAGACCTCAGAACTCTCCATAAATACCCAGGATCTCAGATCAAGAAATAACCGGTATCTGAAGGTCTAGTTACCTGCATAACCCCAAACCCTCTCACAGGTGGATGTCCTAGTAACTGACAAAGGTATGGCATCCTATGCGGTCGTCGGCGTCACAGACTTTCAGGGTTGATGATACGATTCCCAGAAGGAGTGGCATCATCAAATCCTGAAGAGGCCTCACTTAGCCAACTTCCAAATGATCGGTTCCCGGAGTCGACAATTCAGCTGACCAACAACCCCTTCGACCCAAAGGGTAGAAAAAGAAGCCAACCAGAAGAACCTCGTCTGAGTGTAGATTTCATGAGACACTAATGCAAGCAAAGTCGGCACGCGCCCACTACTTTCTACTCTAATTCTAGGTGCACTCAAGCCCAGGTCCGGCTTATCTCTCAATCATAGAACACCCGTCACACCCCAATACAACAATAATAATCAATAATATAATGCTGAAAATAAAGGTCATAAATATAAATCCATACAAAATCCTCGACGGGAAAACAAGCGCTAGGATTGACTCTCTTAAGGGACGTTGGATCCAAAATGCATAAGGAACTATCGCAGTCCTTAGCAGCCAGGGGATGTTGGATCCCCAGCAGAGTCGCCAGCTGTCGCTACTGCGAAAATCGGCGCCGGCTGAACAGAAGAGTCGCCACCGTGCGTTATTTATCCCAACGGAGGGAAAGGAAACGCTCGAGGTAAACCTAACGCAAAACGGGGAAAGGAATGGTCATCGCAACCAAATCCTGGATTCGGGAGTCGGTTACGCAAGGGGAAGGTATTAGCACCCCTCACGTCCGTCGTACTCGACGGGATCCACGCTTGTTTTCGGGTATGGATTGTTATTCTATCTACGCTAAAGGTCTGGGTTAAAAAGAAAAGAAAATGACTCGGCAAAGTATCGCACTTTATGCCTACGTATTCCCGTCTGGAACGAGAAATCAGAGTCAACGTAGTTCGCCTACCTACGGGAAAGGAGGGGAAGGTTGCTCGCTAGGATATCGCATCCTATGCCTACGTACTTTCATACAACATGAAAGATCAGAGCAAACATAGTTCGGGCCACGTACGACACAAGTCTGTCTTGATTGTTTTTATTCCTTCTGAAAAAGGGTTTTTCTGATTAGCAGTCCAAGCGGACAAAAATGACGTTTTGATGAGTTCACATTTTTTTACGGAAGAAATGTCTTTTATTGTGTTTGAAATATTTATTGTGTTTTCCTGTTTGTTTTGAGAAAGAAGAGACAGAACTCTAACCTATGGTTGCGAAGGGAATCAAACTAACCTAATGTTATCATGCATGGGTTAAGACCTAATGTCTATCATGCTCCTCTCTTGCGCAGAGAGAAACAGAGATCCTAAGGGAACAGACGGAAACAGAAACAGCAACATATATACAATAAAGCAGTAAAATGCATGGATGCAGCAATACAAGCGAGGCAAGGGAGTCCCACTCAACCTCGAACCTAGAAAACAATAGGCAAAAATGAACAGAATTCACTTTCAACCTAACAGGTTAAACAGCAAACAATACAGTCAGGGAAAACCAATCAATACATCAGAAATTAATAGCAAAAAGAATAAACAGCCACAACAGCTCTGCATCAACATCCGACTTCAAGTCATCATCATCTGTCCTCCAGCTTCAAGCAAGCCTCAATCTCCATCTCCACAGCCTTCAAGCAAGGTCTTTGTCATCAGTCTTCCATCTGCAATGGCTTTTCTTCAAGTCTCAATCTCCAAGATGAATACCAGTCAACAAGATGAATTGAATATTAAACAGTCAATTGCCTACCAAGGGTGGCTCATTAACTGTTAACATTATACAGACAATTTTCCCTCAAAAGTTCTATCTTTCAAATATATTCACTGATCCTTCCAAAGGAAGGAGGTGGATATTTTAAAGAGACTTTGAATCATAGAGAAAGGATGGAGGCAGACAAGGCCTTCCATGTTTGTGAATCAAGTTTTATACTCTAGAGCTCTGCCTAGCTCCTAAACCCTATAGCCTCAACAGCTGCCAGCAATGGAATCTCCTCATCAACTCTGGAAGTTGGTCTTCAATCTCTTGATCTCCAATGGACTTCATCATCAAAGTCTTCAGCTCTCCCAATCCCCAAGCAAACCCAACACCCCATACAGACAAATGAAATAACCCTAGAGAGGGCACACCACACAGTCAAACAAATATAAGCAGTATACTAATAGTAATAGCTGAATAGGGGAAACCTAGCAATTCCTAAGGGATCTATTAACTACCCATAACCCCTATAGTCCCATACCCCAAAGATTCAATCTACAACTCCTAAGGGAAATGACTTAATTCACCTATGTTATCTACTAAACCCTAGCTTTGATCATGCTAATCACACCTAAACAAATCACCTAAAAATTAATCCTAAAATTATGAATTAAATTTTATATACAAGATAAATGTCTAAGCTAATCAACCTAAAAAGAATGGATCAAAAATATTAAAGCACCTAATCAAACCAAAATTAACAATTTCATGTATCAAACTAAACATTCTTTAATCCTATTAAAAAGAAAAATATGCTAAAAATATAAAAATAAAATGAAATTGGAATTTTTTTGAATGATATTTTTCTTGACGAAATTATGAACAATATGCAAAAAGAACCAATTAAAATCATGCATTTTTCTATTTTTTATGAATTTTCAAAGAATTAAAATAAAATGAGTGAAATTAAAATGGAATTAATTGGATTGGGGTGCAGAAAGCATGTAAAATCAGTTAAAATGCAAGGATGGGCCCAGACTGGGGGGCGCGTATAGCAAGCGCGTCTGGGCCCAATCACACAGAAATCTCAATCAAAAATAATAAAAAAAAACTGGAACGGTGCTAATAACAAGAAAACTAGTTGAAAATACATTGGGCCTTATCTGAGGGGGTGGCATTAGCAAGGAAATCAAAGCCTAATCTGATAGAATTAAATGGAACGGTGCGTTTTGATGTGCAGGATCTCCCTCCATATTTCATTTTAAACATGAGCCATTGGATCAAATCTCAAGTCCAAGTCAAACATGCAATCGTGTGGCCATGGTTCATCGTCTACCTCCAGCAAACCCTAGATTCAGGAAACCCTCACCATGCACGAGTTTTATACTCCTCTGTTCTCCATTGTCTCTCCATGAAATCACACGATTCAAAGAGCAAAAATACTCTACTTCTTTCCCTCTACACAACCATGCCATTATCTTCTTCTAAAACTCAACCAACAATTGAACCCGATGAGTATAAAGCACTGATTCCACCATTTTCACCTGCTATCAACCATCTCAATTCTTTCTAATTCTTGCCCTAACACAATCTACACTTTATGCTGATTATTCTAAACTAATTAATGAGGATTATCGTTCCATATTCCATGAGTTATAAGCTTTAACAGCTTTGGTACACCATGACCAACCTTCATGAAACTTCTTCAAACTCACCAAAATCAATCACCTAACTATGCCTAACCATTCTAACCTAATGATTCACTATGATTCTAACTAATTCATCCAATTCGAATGAGAAAACCAACCTGGTATGATGGTGAAAACAGGTATGGAAATCCTTGAATCTGATGCTTGCAATGGTCTGAACTTGATCCACACACTCAAATCTTGATTCTGTATGCAAAGATTCTTGTTCAATCCTCTTGAATTCAGCAATCCCAAAGTTCTTGCACCTTGGATGATGAAGTTGTATGGCACGATTTCTCTTCAATTCAGCCAAATTCTTGTGTGAATTATGATCTATGAATGATATTGATGATGATCAAATCAAGAAAAATGGAAATTGATAGAGATTTTGTGGAGTTTGAAGTGATTTTGCAAATAGGAAGAATGGTGTGAAATTTGGTATCATGCACAAAATGAATCACCAACCATGGCATGAAGCTCTTCAATTCAATATATAGATGTCATTGGAAAGTCCTAGAACCTTGGAGAAACTTCCCATGCACACTTTCCCTTGGATTTGGATTATGTAACTTCCTTTGTAAGTAACCAAGCATATCTTTCAATTGTTGAACCAAACTCAAAATTCTACTTTTTCCAATGTTCTTAAAACATTTTTTCCAATCAAAATGACCTATAATTTCATCCCATTTGGCCAAAATATGAAAAATCTCAATTTTAGGTCATTTTTCATTCATTAAATTCACCAATTTTTAAACCTTGAGCTATGAGTCTTTACAATATTTCATGGTCACTTTTATAGACTCAAAATGTCATTTGGAGCAAGTTTGATGTTGTGACGTTTTCCATTTGAAGCTTCCTTGCATGAGTTTTGGGCATAGGCTTGAAATGACCTGTAATTCTTAGATGACCAAAATACCCTTTGCTTGCCAAGACCATAAGTAGAGTTCCACAAATCATATGAAGGCATACCATACCATTATAGAAAGCTAAGACAATTAGGAACAACTCTTATGTTGACCATAAATTCATTTGAAATCTCCTTGAGGGGTAAAAGTTGCTTGGAAGACAAGTAACTTTCACAGACAAAATTTCAGATACCTCAGATGACCTGTAACTTGCAAGGACCATAACTTGAGTTCTATAAATCTCCTTGATGTCTTCCACCACTCAAATTAAAGGTCTTGAGATCCTATACAAGTTTCATGTTGGCCAAGGATCCATTTGAAGCTTGAATTTCGACTTATCTTGCTGGGAAGTTTGACCTAAATCAGGGGATTTTACACAGAAACCCTAATTTAGAAACTCCTCTTCTCCTTGATTTCTCTTGATTTCTTCTTAGCATATCACCATATCCTTATTTACATGTCAAATGATGAACCCCAAATCTCTCAAATAGACCTTAATGCCTTTCAATCAGTCAATTGACCTAGAGTTGACCCAGATGAAACCCTAGTTGACTGTCTTCAACTGCAACTCTTGTGATTATATCAATGACTTGTCTCCTTCTCCAAATGACTTTATAAGTCTTCCATGATGTCTATATACTCTCCATGCTCAGCTCAATTCACAGCTCACAACTTCTTTGATGATCTTCAGATACCCTCAGATAGGAGATAGATGCACTGCTTGATCCAATGACCTCCCTGGCTTCAATTTCTTTCTGATGACTTGGATATGCTTGAATTTGAATAATAACCTCTTGATAGGCTCATAGAGATGAGAATAGTACTTGGTCCCCTGTTGGATGACTTGCTATGCTATGTTATGCAGATGATTAGACTATGCACATGACTCTACATGCAAATGCTAATGCAATTGAAACATAAACCAAGTGAATTAGGTTAAGCAAATTTTAGGGTGCAACACAATGCACTGCCACGCGTCCCACCTCCTTCTCCCTCACCACTGGCCATGCAAACACCGGCGACACTCGCCAGAGAAATCATCACGACCAAACCTTTCCTGTAACTGTCACCAGAACTTCAACTGCCACCGGAAACTTCATCATCCTCATACAACATTCATCACTTTCACCATAACCATCACCGGAACTTCAACCACTCGCTGGAGAACTCAACCTTCATCATCTTCATCATGACTTTCTCCAGATTCATTCATCTTCTTCATCCAACTCTTCACAGAACTTCATCAAGAATCTCCAATCAACTTCATCAGATCTCCAGAAACCTTTGAATCTTCATCATATTCCTATTAATATTTTCACTGGAAACCTCATCACAACACTGAGAATCTCATAGATTCATCCGTTCTTGACCTATTTCCAGAAATTCAACAAGAAACTCATCATGTTCATGGCGAATTTTCCAGATTCGTTCAAATCTTTGTCAAATCTTCATCAACCAAAGAATTTCATCCCTGCAACCATTGTCTCCAGAAATTCCAATTCCAAGATCCGCAGCGGATTGTTCTTCAATTTTTGAAGGTCTTTCCAGGATCTTCATCACAGATCAACATCTACATCACATTCTTCATAACAATTGCCAGAAATCAGCTAATCTTCAAAAACATCAAGATCCCCCTGAAATGTGTATGAACCTTCAAATCTTCAACATGCAATTCCAATTTCCAGAGGAGAGGGAAAGGAGTTTGAGACGAAGCAAAGGGGATTTGTCTTCAAGGAATGGATGTAGGGAGATTGAAGAATGGAGACGGTGAGGGTGATGTTTGAAGGAAGGCGAAGAGGAAGTTGAGAGGTTTGAGGGGGAGGAGGTTGAGACGGCGAGGAAAAGATGGTCAGCTGCGGCAAGATTGAAGAAGAAGGTTCTAGGTTTTTTTTGGCCAGAGAGAGGTGGAAAGTTTTCATGGATTGGATTGGGGTGTTGGGCCTTGGGCCCAATTGTGTCAGTTTTGGATTCACACCCCCGTTTCCTTACGCCCCACTGTGGATCTCTCCGTTTTTTGTTTGTTTGAAGTCTCTGGGTTGAGGCCCAACTTCTTTTCAGGCTGACTGCACCTCCGGTTCCAAACGTGCACCCCCAGTCCCCCTTTTTTTGTTTGTTTCTGGATGCTGTGTTGTGGGCTGGGCCCTAGTGTGTTTTTCAGGCTAATTCCACCCCTGTTTAGTTGTTGTACCCCCCGTCCCTTTTATTATTGTTTTTGCTTGTATTGGATATTTGTTTGTAATAGATATTAGTTTTATTTTCTATTTTTTCTTTTTAGGAGTTATAGTTTAGAATATTCTTAGCATATTTTTAATATAGATTTTATATTTTAGAATTTATATTCTATTTTTCTTTTAGGATATTATACTTTTAGCATAGAATTTCCTATTTTTCTTTAGGTAGTATTTCTTTTAATATCGTATATAGATTTTATATTTTAGAATTTATAATTCTTTTCTATTTTTCTTTTATTATAGAATATTATGCATAGTATAGAATTTTCATTTCCATTTTCTTTTAGGAAATTATAGAATATATATAGAGTTTTAGATTGAATTTCCATTTTATTTTCCATATGCAATTTACTTAGATTTTCCTTAGAGTTTTCTATTAGGGATTTATTGCCTATTTTAGGAGTATCATATTATTTCCATTTTGTTATTGGATTTCTCTCCTCGTTTCTCTTCTGCTATTTTTTTTGTGGATTTTATTCCGGGCTAACCGTGTGACATGATTCAATTGGAGAATGATTTTCAATATCATTTCTCTATCTTATCTTTGACATGGATATCAATACGCTACCTCTTAGAGTTTGATTTATCGTATAAGTCAAATCATCACGGTCTAAGCGTTACATTGGTTCTGATTCAAAACGTCATCATCAAGGATCCAGAGAGGAGAAGATTGGAATGGAGCTTACGCACATGTCGAGGGCCAACGGAGCCGCTTAGTTCGATAACATCTTTCTTATTCAAGTCTTCGTGCAACCGTCGAGTGTTGTGAGCTGTACCGTTAGATACGTAGGAAATGGTGATTGAGGGGTTTCCTCTCAATCGTCTAGAGTGTTTAGTGTGGCACCCTTTGGGTGACATACGACGCATTTGCTCCTACGCCTTAGGTTCTCGCTGTGTGTGTGTCCCGAGTTCCTTCTCGTTTAGGCGTGTTAGGCCTGCTTCCTCTTTGTTCTCGCCCCCGCGCGATCAAACCCCTTTTCTCTCGCATTCAGGTGATCGAGACCCCTTCTCTCGCCCCTGTGCAATCGAGA
This sequence comes from Lathyrus sativus, assembly GCA_963859935.3. Classification (NCBI taxonomy): domain Eukaryota; kingdom Viridiplantae; phylum Streptophyta; class Magnoliopsida; order Fabales; family Fabaceae; genus Lathyrus; species Lathyrus sativus. The sequence goes on along the minus strand of CAWUDS030005742.1, from coordinate 19,538 downwards.
CTTGTTTTTTGTAGTGCGCCTAACTACGTTTACTCTGATCTCTCATACCAGACGAGAGTACGTAGGCATAGGATTGCGATGATCCTAGCGAGCTCCCTTTTCCCTTTTTCCCCTTTTGCTGTAGTTAGATGAGCAACATCTGCTCTGATTTCTTGTACCAGACGAGAATATGTAGGCATAGGATGCGATATCCTAGCGAGCACACTAACAACTAACTTCTCTATTCTCTCGCTGCCGTGCAATTGAGACTTTCCCGCTGACGACTAATCTTCCTTTTCTCTTGCCCTAGCGCAATTGAGACCAAACCGTAGTTCTAGTTCCCGTAGGTTCCCATACCTTTAAACCCCGACATACTACGTCCGTTCTACCGCAAAAAGGTAACGCCTAAGTCTCCGACGAGCGAGCAGCATACACCTAACTGCTAGAATGCGTATGCTAGTATCGTCAATCCTTTCTCTCACCCTTATGTGATCGAGAACACCCCTGTAGTCCGTAGTTAGCCCGAACTACGTTTGCTCTGATCTTTCACACCGTGTGAAAGTATGTAGGCACGAGATGCAATATCTCGGCGAGCAACCTTCCCCCGTAGTTTCCCGAACTACGTTGACTCTGACTTTCCCATTGCACGAGGGAATACATAGGCATAGAGCGCGATGCTCTATCGAGTCAGTTCTTTCCGTTAGCTTTAGAAGCCGTAGCTAGTTTGTTTTTCACCCGTAGACAAACCAACAAGCGTGGATCCCATCGAGTACGATGGACGTGAGGGGTGCTAATACCTTCCCCTTGCGTAACCGACTCCCGAACCCAGACATGGTTGCGATGACCTTGTCTTATACCTTTTCGTCAGGTTTTTTCCGATCGTTTCCTTTCCCTTTCTGTGGGATAAATAACGAAAGGTGACGACTCTTCTATTTTGCCGGCACCTTATTTTCGCGGTAGCGACAGCTGGCGACTCTGCTGGGGACTGCGATGGTTTCTTGGGGATCCAACGTCTCCTATGCAAGTCAATCGGGGGATCCAACGTCCCTACGAGAGTCAATCCTAATGCTTGTTTGCTTGTCTGTGGGTGTTTATTTTTGTGCTGTATGTTGTATATTACTGATGTATTTACATTTCCCGCACTATATTATTATCTGTTGCTACTGTGCTGTTGTGGGAGGGGCTCTGATGAGTGATAAGCCAGACCCAGGCTCTAGTGTATACCTAGCACTAGAAGTAGATTAGCGGAGAACCTGTATGTTAGGCATTCACTAGTTCCCGCGAAATTTGCACTCAGACGAGATTCTTTGAGATGATTTCCGTTTCCAGCCAAGTGGGCCGCTGAAAGGATTTCAGATCTAAGGATTGTCGACTCTGGGAACCGATCATTTGTGATTCAGCTAAGTGAGGCCGCTTCAAGAGATGATGATGCCACACCTTCTGGGTATCGTATCATCGTTTCTTGAAAGTCTGTGACGCTGATGAACGCATAGAATGCCGAACCTGTGTCAGTTTAGGTCCATACCTATGAGTGGGAGGGTTTTTGCAGGAAACTTGACTTCCAGCCAACCCGGTATTTTGGTTTTCTCTCGTCAGAGCAAACTTATCCCATCAGCAGCGCAACAGTATTCAGAGCTTTGTGGGGGCTGTGATCCCGTGTTTGCTGCATTAGCATTTTGCATTGCATTTCATGTACATCGCATGCTTGCATGTCCACCCTCAGCCGGAACAGAAAGCTTACCCGTATTTTGTCCAACTCGCAATTGATTTCCCGACATTCACTTTGGACTTGAGTTAGTTTCTGGAAGGGTCATGAACTCAGCAGAGCAGAATCAGGTTGTTACCAGGGCCGAGTTTGAACTATTGAAGAACTAGTTGAGTCAGTTCATGGAAGCCATAACAACTATGACTAGAGGAGAGGCCAATGTTCAGAGGACTCCGGAGAACAATGTTGCTCAAGCCCAGCCTGTGCATATTCCTATCAGAGACAAAGATGCATCTTCTCTCCATGACACAGACTATCAGCACTTCACTTTCCCTGTGCCAGATCATCAGAGGGCTGCTCCGAAGGTTAATGCTGAGGACCTGCGGACTGTTGAGTATATGAGAAGATTTCAGCTGTTGGAAGATCAGATTGCCGCCCTGATGAGTAAGAATACTCTTAATCTGAATGCTACGAGCATGTGTCTGGTGTCAGGTCTTGTGTTGCCTCCAAAGTTCAAGGTGGCCAATTTTGAGAAATACAAAGGGGATAGTTCTCCGAAGTTACATTTGGTTATGTTCTGCAGAAGAATGACTTCACATGTCACCAATGACAAGCTTATGATTCACTGTTTCCAAGATAGTTCGATCGGAGCATCTTTGGATTGGTACATGCAGTTGGAGAGTGGTAGCATCAAATCATGGTAGGATTTAGCCAATGCCTTTGTGAAGTTGTACAACTACAACCTGGATATGACTCCTAGTCGCGTGCATTTGCAAGAATTATCTCATGCGGAGAATGAATCCTTTAGGGGGTATGTGCAGAGATGGAGAGAATTGGCTGCTCGTGTTCAACCACCGCTTCTGGAGAGAGAAATGGTTGACCTCTTCATGGGTACTCTGAAGGGCCGTTATTATGACATAATGTTCGGTTTTACAAGCTTTGCGGGCTTGATAAAAATAGGAGAGCTTGTTGAGAGAGGGCTCAAGAATGGAAAGACGCGAGATACTCCTTATATCCCAGTTGATAAGAATGAATCAATTGTCAGTTCCCAGGAGGAATGGGAAGGAGGAAGTGGTGTTGTCTTAGAATCTCTAGCGTCTCAGATTCAGTGTTCAAACACTTCGAGTGTTTAGAGCCAGCAACCTGTTGGGTCTGTATGTCAGATATCTGTTCCCTGCCAAAGTCAACAGTCATATCATCGTCAACTGCGTCAGCATCCCCGACGAAGACCAAGGAAACCTGAAAGGCAGTTTACTCAGCTCCCGGTGTCCTACAGTTAGTTGTTGCCATATTTGGTCAAAGGTGGGCTGATAGTGCCGAAAGAGACTAATCCAATGATCCCGCCGTATCCTCCAGGTTTTGATGCCAACGCCCGCTGTGAGTACCATGTTGGGGCACAGGGGCATTCAACATATGATTGTAAGGTGCTTTGAAGCCAAATTCAGACTTTGCTAGACTCTAACAGGATATCTATCACGCCTCAGGGTGTTCAGATTAACGACCTTCCTTCATCCAACCAAGTGGGTGTATCAGTTCAGGTCATGGGAGAGTTCACTGAGAGCGGATGTTTGGAAGAGTATCAGGATGACTTCGATGAGCAATTCTGAAGATGGATGGCTCAGCAGCAAATCAAGTTCGAAAAGCCCGGTTCCTAGAAGCTGGCAATCTTTGTTTTATCATGTCATTTCTTTGCATTTGTAGTTTCTTTTCTGTTAAAGCGCAAATTGCATTCGTAAAACTTGTATTGTTTTCAATTGATATTGATAATGAAATGAATATGCACGTTTTGATTTAATCCATTCGTGTTCACTAATTGTGTTTACAGATACCCAACGCTTGGTTAAGCGGAATCCGGGGAGGATGACAAAGTTTAAAAGACGCGCAAGCTTCCGATTGTATGCTTTTGAAAATAAAACCTGCTGATGATGTACAAGCATTATTTCAAATCCCTAAACACCGGAGTTATAAGGAAGATAATCCCTTGTCAACCCCTTTGAGCCTAGTAGTAGGAGTTTCTTTCGGAACACGAGAAAACCCCTCAATCTTAACCCGGGGCAGGGTAGGTGTTAGCTAATTTGACCGAGCGTCCAAATTGCAGAAAGGAGTGTCCGTTCGAGGATCATTCACACCTCTAGAGTTCGTGCCTAAAAAACCACAGTGGTTAAGCGTCAGGAGTGAAACAGTCACATTATTCCCCAAAGAGTCAGACAACCAGTGTCACACGACTTGTTTAAAAAAAAAGAGGCAAAAAGAATCAAAAGCCCGCTAAGTCAAAATTTTAAAACGAGTGACTTAGGAAAAAATGAGGGCATCCCGCTGGGCTTAATAATCAAAAGAAGCTCAAAAGAGTCGGTCCAGGCAAAAATTAGGGAAAGCGGAAAAACTGAAAAAAATGAAAAGGATTACAAAAGAAAAATCCTCAAACGAAATCCAAGTCGTGTGACCCCAAGTGGCAAAGACGAAAAGCGAGTGGCTGTCACTCCAAAAACTCACGGTTTTTCAAACTATCACTCCTATCTTTCAACCTCTGAGAAGTGAGCGCTAAGGTCGAATTAGCTAAACGTAGGATTGGAGAACATCAAGGTGAACAGGTGGGTTAAAATAAATTTTGAGCCTTTATCCTTTCTTTCTTAAACCGTGAACCTGACCATGTTACAACCGGAAAAAGTCCTAATTGAAGCAGGTTTGTTTTGAAGGAATACTTCGGTAAAGATCGCGTCGAAACTGACTCCTAAAAGGGTTCTTCTTACCATGTTGGTACTGATGTTGATATTATGATAAATGATTTGTTCATTATATGCCATAAACTGTTTTTTCCTTTTCCAGTGAACAGTTTGGATGTCAAAACTGTCATATGCATTGCATTAATATATCTCATAGGCAGAACAACTTGTTTTACTTGCAAGTAAGCGTTTGACAGCAGGAAAGTTCCCTACAGTGGAAAGTCTGATCAGGATAGAATGCAAAACACCCGAGTACTCCAAGTAATCCCTAGTGATGTCAGCCATCCAAAGTCAGTTGTTCTGAAGCAGTCAGGTCGAGATTTGATGAATCTCTCGAGGACAACCAGTGTATTTCCCCGCAGATTAGCCAATCAGGGGCAAAGTCATTGCAGACAGGGGCAGGCCACTCCAAGAAAAGCGTAGAAGTTGTTTCTTGCTCGAGGGGAGTTTGATCCGAAGCATCTCTCCGAGGTTCAGAGTGCTGGGGAAGTTCATCAGGGTACAGGTTTTCAGATTGCCATTCGAGGAATATCCCCACAGAGATCCCACAGACTGGGGCATGTCAGAAGCGAAGGAATTGTTCCTCTCCGTATCGTCAGAGCTACTCAGAGCTACTCAAGCAGGTTCAGCCAATCTTCAAGTGTGAGACAAATGTCGGGAAGTCGTGCTATTATTTCTTGACCCTTTAACCAGAAGCCGTGAATTCAGACAGGATGTTTTCCAGCGTCATTCGTACTTGACCCATCACAGATAGCCTGAAAGCCCGACTCCTATTGGCAATCGTCAGGAAGCCCAATCTTTATTGGCACGCCATTCCTAAAGCCCAATCCATATTGGCAATCACCGTGAGGCCCAATTCGTATTGGCGCATCAGTCTCAAAATCCAATCTGCATTGATATGCAGGAAGACTCCGTCTGTTTTCCCCAGGGAAGTCTGATCATACTTAGCACATTTGGTTATCCCAAGCGGAGTTGGTTCACCTTTCCAGCATTTATTTTGCTGGAATAATTCTGTGATACCCGGTTATCCCCAGCGGAGTTGGCTTCACCTTTCCAGCATTTATTTTGCTGGAATGGTCCTTCTGTGTACAACTTTTCTCCAGCAGCGAGCCTGCATTTGCATCTTGCATATTTGCATTTCGTCGTCAAATGCATAACATTCCATCTTATATGGAGCATTACGCCATAGAAAATTCAAACATACGCATATGCATACGAAGCATAAGCCAGTTTTTCTATTAGCCTTCTGTGGCAACGCGAATCACTCTGCAATCAGTTCAGAGGCATTTATCCAGCGGCTTTGTTCAGACAACTCTTTGGTATTTGATTTTCAGATCATACGACGGTTATACTTTGTCCATAAATCATCTGATGACGACAAAATTTTCTTTCCGTCAATTCCTATTGACGACGTGTACCTCCGAGCAGGTTTTCTTCCTGTCAGTTCCTATTGACGATGTGTCTCCCCAGCAGGTGTTTTCTCTGTCTATCTTTAGACGTTGTGAGTTTGGGTATGGTGTTTTCTCCGTCTATCTTTAGACGTTGTGAGTTTGGGTATGATGTCTTTTCTCCGTCTATCTTTAGAAGTTGTGAGTTTGGGTATGGTTTTCTCTCCGTCTATCTTTAGACGATGTGAGGTTTCAAGGCGATCTTTCAGATATGGTTTTATTTCTGTTTATTGGATGAGATGACATTTCAAGAGGAGTTTTTCCTGATCGTTGATTCTTATTGACGTCAAAGCTCTTTGAAGAATGTTCGATTTTCCTGGTTGTTGATTCTTATTGACGACATGGCTCTTTGAAGGTGGTTTTCTTCCTGACAATCCTTATTGATGATGTGTCCCCTTTGAGAATATTTGTTCTTTCCATCAACTCCTATAGACGAAAGGATTCCGAAATTTGATGGGTGGTTTTGAGGTTCATTGACATGGTTTATATTTTTTCCTATTGTCTATCATTAGACGATGCGAGATTTGGGCTATGATTTTCCTCTCGTCTATCATTAGACGATGCGAGATTTGGGCTATGATTTTCCTCTCATCTATCATTAGACGATGCGATATTTGAATATGGTTTTCCTCTCATCTATCATTAGACGATGTGAGATTTGAATTTGATTTTCCTCTCGTCTATCATTAGATGATGCGAGATTTGGCTAGGATTTTCCTCTCGTCTTTCATTAGACGATGCGAGATTTGGATTGGATGTTCCTCTCGTCTATCATTAGACGATGCGAGATTTGGTATGATTTTCCTCTCGTCTATCATTAGACGATGCGAGATTCAGATATGTTCCTCTCGTCTATCTTTAGACGATGCGAGATTCAGATTATTTCTCTTCCCGTCTATCATTAGACAATGCGAGATTTGGCTATGATTTTCCTCTCGTCTATCATTAGACGATGCGAGATTCAGATATGTTCCTCTCGTCTATCTTTAGACGATGCGAGATTCAGATTATTGCTTCTCCTGTCTATCATTAGACGATGTGAAAGGATCAAGTGCATATTGATCCAACCTTCGGGTTTGTTATATGTGGCGTCACATAGGTAACTGGTGCCAAAGTCAGTTTCTTTGTTAGATGATTGATCGGTTTGTTGCCGTGACAACTGGATTCGGTTTTCCGGATATTTGTTCCCCAAGCAGTTTTTGCAGTTTATTTCTGCAGGTTGGCAAATTTCCGGGCTATTTTGTATTCAACCGTCTTCTACCTTTGAATGTTTGAAAGCCATTCGCTCTTCAACCCTTCAGGTCCAAGCCATTTGAATAGGGGCAGCTGTTGCACCCCAAAATTTGCCCAACCATTTCTCGTATTTGGCTTATGTTTTGACTCATTTTGCATTTTGCATTTGCATACCGCGTACATTGCATTTTTTCAGTCAGATTGACGTTATCGGGATTACAGCCCTCTTATCACACTTCAGGCAGTGCAAACCAGTTCGAATAAGCGAGTTTTGTTGTGGAACTTGTGCTCTTCCCGGTGTTTTCAGCTCTTGCTGTTGTTCTTGAGGATATCTCGGTTCCCGGTTTTTACCGTTTATTTCGCTATAGTCTCGCATATTTTTTTTAATTGATTTAATTGGCTTTATTGCATTTTCTAGAATTTTTCCTTAATTTTTAACTTTATAAAATAGATTTCAAATATATTTTAAATAGGCTAATTGTCTTTTTAGAATATTAAATAGTTTTTAGAAGTTAATTGTTTTTCTAGAATATTGAATAGATATTAAATAGATTTTAATAGATTTTAAATAATTTTTCTAGATTTAGTTTCTTTTTAGAATAATTGAACTTGTTTAGCAATTAATAGATTTAATTCATTTTCTAGATATTAATGGTTTTAGAAATTAATAGGTTTAATCTCTTTTTAGATTTAATTTGGTTTTAGAAATTAATAGGTTTAATCTCTTTTTAGATTTAATTTGGTTTTAGAAATTAATAGGTTTAATCTCTTTTTAGATTTAATTTGGTTTTAGAAATTAATAGATGTTAATTCTTTTTTTAGAATAATTGATTTCCTTCTGGAAATTTTCTAGATTCAATTCTTTTTAGAATAATTGTTCTTTTAGAATTTAATAGATTTTAATTAGATGTTAGTTTAGTGGCTAATGGGGGTTAATTAGTTTAACTTATTTTAATTAGATAGTTAATTGTAGTCCAGATTTTAATCACCATTTTCGTTTAACAGTTAATTGGATTTTAATTGAGTCGTTAATAAATTTTAATTATCATTAGTGACCAATAAAGGAATTAGTGGAACCAGCTTTAATCAGAGTTTAGTCTACTTCGGTGGGCCACTTGTCCAGTGTTCAGGCCCATAGTCCACTTTCAGGGACACTTGTCACTATAAAAAGCCACCCCACGTTTCATCCTCTCTCTCTTCCACCTCACTTTCCACGCTTCTCTCACTCCACATGTGGCCACATCACGCCACCTCTCACTCTACATGGCTTCCACGTATCCCCTCTCTCTCCCATGCACTGCGACACGTCCCACCTCTTTCACCCTCACTGCCGGCCATGCAAACACCGACGACACTCGCCGAAGGAATAATCACGGCTAAACCTTGCCTGTAACCGTCACCGGAAACTTCATCATCCTCATACAACATTCATCACCTTCACCATAACCATCACTGGAACTTCAACTACTCGCCGGAGAACTCAACCTTCATCGTCTTCATCGTGACTTTCTCCAGATTCATTCATCATCATCCAACTCTTCACAGAAATTCATCAAGAATCTCCTATCAACTTCATCAGATCTCTAGAAACCTCCGAATCTTCATCATATTCCTATTAATCTTTTCACTGGAAACCTCATCACAACACCGAAAATCTCATAGACTCATCTGTTCTTGACCTTTTTCCAAAAATTCAACATGAAACTCATCATGTTCATGGCGAATTTTCCAGATTCGTTCAAATCTTTGTCAAGTCTTCATCAACCAAAGAATTTCATCCCTGCAACCATTGTCCCCAGAAATTTGAATTCCAAGATCCGCAGCGGATTGTTCTTCAATCTTTAAAGGTCTTTCCAGGATCTTCATCACGGATCAACATCTGCATCACGTTCTTCATAACAATTGCCAGAAATCAACTAATCTTCAAGAACATCAAGATCCCCCAGAAATGTGTATGAACCTTCAAATTTTCAACATGCAATTCCAATTTCCAGAGGAGAGGGAAAGGAGTTTGAGATGAAGCAAAGGGGATTTGTCTTCGAGGAATGGATGTAGGGAGATTGAAGAATGGAGACAGTGAGGGTGATGTTTGAAGGAAGGCGAAGAGGAAGTTGAGAGGTTTGAGGGGGAGGAGGTTGAGACGGCAAGGAAAAGATGGTCAACGGCGGCAAGATTGAAGAAGAAGGTTCTAGGGTTTTTTTGGCCAGAGAGAGGTGGAAAGTTTTCGTGGATTGGATTGGGGTGTTGGGCCTTGGGCCCAATTGTGTCAGTTTTGGATTCACACCCCCGTTTCCTTACGCCCCACTGTGGATCTCTCTGTTTTTTGTTTGTTTGAAGTCTCTGGGCTGAGGCCCAACTTCATATCAGGCTGACTGCACCTCCGGTTCCAAACGTGCACCCCCAGTCCCCCTTTTTTTTGTTTGTTTCTGGATGCTGCATTGTGGGCTGGGCCCTAGTGTGTTTTTCAGGCTAATTCTACCCCTGTTTAGTTGCTGTACCCCCCTTCCCTTTTATTTTTGGTTTTGCTTGTATTGGATATTTGTCTGTAATAGATATTAGTTTTATTTTCTATTTTTTCTTTTTAGGAATTATAGTTTAGAATATTCTTAGCATATTTTTAATATATATTTTATATTTTAGAATTTATATTCTATTTTTCTTTTAGGATATTATACTTTTAGCATAGAATTTCCTAATTTTCTTTAGGTAGTATTTCTTTTAATATCGTATATAGATTTTATATTCTAGAATTTAGAATTCTTTTCTATTTTTCTTTTATTATAGAATATTATGCATAGTATAGAATTTTCATTTCCATTTTCTTTTAGGAAATTATAGAATATATATAGAGTTTTAGATAGAATTTCCATTTTATTTTCCATATACAATTTACTTAGATTTTCCTTAGAGTTTTCTATTAGGGATTTATTGCCTATTTTAGGAGTAGCATATTATTTCCATTTTGTTATTGGATTTCTCTCCTCGTTTCTCTTCTGCTATTTGTTTTTTTGTGGATTTTATTCCGGGATGGCCGTGTGACATGATTCAATTGGAGAATGATTTTCAATATCATTTCTCTATCTTGTCTTTGACATGGATATCAATACGCAACCTCTTAGAGTTTGATTTTATCGTATAAGTCAAATCATGACGGTCTAAGCGTTACATTGGTTCTGATTCGAAACGTCATCATCAAGGATCCAAAGAGGAGAAGATTGGAATGGAGCTTGCGCACATGTCTAGGGCCAACGGAGCCGCTTCGTTCGATAACATCTTTCTTATTCAAGTCTTCGTGCAACCGCCGAGTTTTGTGAGCTGTAGCGTTAGATACATAGGAAATGGTGATTGAGGGGTTTCCTCTCAATCGTCTAGAGTGTTTAGTGTGGCACCCTTTAGGTGACATACGACGCATTCGCTCCTATGCCTTAGGTTCTCGCGCGTGTGTGTCCCGAGTTCCTTCCCGTTTAGGCGTGTTAGGCCTGCTTCCTCTTTGTTCTCGCCCCTGGGCGATCGAACCCCTTTTCTCTCGCATTCAGGCAATCGAGACCCCTTATCTTGCCCCTGTGCAATCGAGACTTGTTTTTTGTAGTGCGCCGAACTACGTTTCCTCTGATCTCTCGTACCAGACGAGAGTACGTAGGCATAGGATTGCGATGATCCTAGCGAGCTCCCTTTTCCCTTTTTCCCCTTTTGCTGTAGTTAGCTGAGCTACAACTGCTCTGATTTCTCATACCAGATGAGAATATGTAGGCATAGGATGTGATATCCTAGCGATCACACTAACAACTAACTTCTCTATTCTCTCGCTGCCGTGCGATCGAGACTTTCCTGCTGACGACTAATCTTCCCTTTCTCTTACCCTAGCGCAATTGAGACCAAACCGTAGTTCTAGTTCCCCGTAGGTTCCCATACCTTTAAACCCCGACATACTATGTCCGTTCTACCGCAAACAGGTAACGCCTAAGTCTCCAACGAGTGAGCAGCATACACCTAACTGCTAGAATGCGTACGCTAGTATCGTCAATCCTTTCTCTCACCCCTGTGTGATCGAGAACACCCTGGTAGTCCGTAGTTAGCCCGAACTACATTTCCTCTGATCTTTCACGCCGTGTGAAAGTACGTAGGCACGAGATACGATATCTCAGCGAGCAACCTTCCCCTGTAGTTTCCCGAACTACGTTGACTCTGACTTTCCCATTGCACGGGGAAATATGTATGCATAGAGCGCGATGCTCTATCGAGTCAGTTCTTTCCGTTAGCTTTAGAAGCCGTAGCTAGTTTGTTTTTCACCCGTAGATAAACCAACAAGCGTGGATCCCATCGAGTACGATGGACGTGAGGGGTGCTAATACCTTCCCCTTGCGTAACCGACTCCCGAACCCAGACATTGTTGCAATGAACTTGTCTTATACCTTTTCGTCAGGTTTTTTCCGATCGTTTCCTTTCCCTTTTTGTGGGATAAATAACGAAAGGTGGCGAATCTTCTATTTTTCTGGACCTTATTTTTGCGGTAGCGACAGACCTGAGCTCACCCGAATTTCAGGTTGTACAGAAAACATCACTTTGCATCGACCGGAATAGGTCATGCGTCGACGCAAATCATACAAAGTTAGACAAACAAAACTGAACATAGTATGAGTCGACCGGAGGGTCGACGCGAGTACTCTTGAGAGTGGACCCTGCAAAATACCTTCTATATGAGTTGACCGGAACATTCTTTGAGTCGACTCAAAGACATGAAATATGCAAAAATGCATATTTTCATGTATTTAGCTACTTTTGAGATACTCCACCATATTCCAAGCTAGACCAACATGATCAAACCTATATGAAGCATATATTGTACTATTTCTATAAGAATCAAAAAATGTTTTTGGCCGATGTTTGACGCAAGAGGAATATGGTATGCATATGCAGCACAATAATACCGTCTGAAGTACATTTTCTACCTATCTAAGTTTTGACATCATTAAAACAAGTATTGCTAACTATGAGGAAGTTTTCCCTCATAGTGCTCCCCCTCATTGGTGAGCTCATCCTCTTCCTTACCATCGTCAGAGTTGGGAGGAGCGACTATTTGATTGTCAACCACCTTAAACAGAAACCTGGTCCTCTCAGTGATGAGCTCGACCCCATAGTTTGCTATTCGGAGCTGAGCCACTGCATTCTCAAAGTTCATCTTGACAGCACCCACACAATCATGCTCGAGACTTATGATCTGGGAAACCAACTCTGCCCAGGTCAACAAGGCCTTCATGTTGTCATCCTCATCCACGGCGGGGGCTGCGGTAGCTTCTTAAGCAGAAATCTTGTCCTTGAAGCTCTTCTTCTCGGTAGCACACTCGAGCCTTAAGGCAGTCATGTCCGCGTTTAACTTAGCCAATTCCTTCTTCTTTTTGTGCAGCTCGGTCAGAATCTCACCCTGGACCCTATACTACTCCTTGTAGTCATCAAAAATGGTCTCAAGCCTGAGCACCTCCGCTTCGAGCTTTACATTTGCCGTCGGTTGCTTCTCCAGCTCGGCAGTAGAGCAGGTCTCTTCGTCATTAAGGACCAAGGCCACCTCCAGGACCCTCATCAAAGCGGCCGCATCTTGAGCCAATAATTTTCTTCGGCCAACTGCGTCGAGGCCCAAGATGGCCAAAGAATCCACTTGAGGCACGACAAGAGAAGAGCCCCCCCTCAAAGAACCCCTTGTTGGAATAGCAAGGGGGCAGTACAAACTTGTCCTCGACGATCTCCCCCGTTAGATCTATATCCACGACATCCTCATGTTGCACCCCAAAATTTTCCCTCTTATTTCTAACCATAATTGGCTTGTGTTTCACGTTCAAGTGCATTTTCCATTTGGGCATATCCTTATATTCATTCATTTACATTGAGCTCTTTAAGACGTGGATCAAAGCATTTTCCTGTGATTTGATTTTTGCCTATTCAAAGGTGATTTATTTGGCTATTGCACTTGAGTTGAGAAAAAGGTTGAGTTCCCAAGAACATGATTATCTTTTTTACCAAGGCTCATCAAATATGAAGGTCATCTTCTTCATGATTTTTCAAGAGGACCAGTGTGCACTCAAGGGAAGAAATTTTGGTTTCAAGTCAAGTGTGATTATTCAGTCATGATCAAGATTAGATGAAAGTTTGACGTAATCTTGGTCAAACCATCAAGAGTTCACTTCAATTGTTATCAAGCAGTGGTTTATGAGAAGCTTGGGTTAAAATCAGGTTCATCATGGTCAATTAGTCTAAATTGTGTTCATCTGTGGATTTATTTTCCTGAAGATCGATTCAGACAATTTCATAGTGTCCGGACATATTTCATGTTAAGTAGAAATTCAGAGAAATTATGGAAAGGTTCAAGATTGATTTAAATGACAGTTATTTTAGTGTAAAAGGTTCTTGTTTGGTTTTTAGATTAAATTCTGTCAAGGTGTGCATCAGTGAAAAATATTGGCGGAGAGTTCATTCAAGTCCTAAAACCCTTATCCACCTTTAATATCCAAACCAAAACCAATATCCAGATATCCATTACCAATTTTAAATTCTTCATTATCCATTTTCCTCATTTCAAAATCCTTACCCATTTTTTTCCATAACTATGTTTCTACTAAAACCATTTTCCCGTATTCAAATCCATATCAAATATTCATTTCATAATCCATTTCCTAACCATATCCATAAACCAATTCCAAAATCCATATTTCTAACCATTTATTCAAACTCACATCAATATCCATGTTAGTTCCATGATTATATGATATAGAATTGTCCATAGTTCTATGATTGGCTAAATTTTGGTAAAACATGATTCTGCACCGATGTTAAGTAGGATGTTATAACATCTCTATATGTTGTGGTGACAGAACTATTGTGGAGTGTTTTAATATGAATGTCATGCTGAATATCGTGACATCCATCTGCTGTCATATGTTTTAAATCACAATGTCATGACCAATGTCATGACATCACTGTCCGATACAACAAGAACTGTGGTAACAGAACTACTGTAATGTGTTTTAAACAGGATGTCATTATCAATGTCATGACATCGCTGTCTGGTGCAGCATGAGCAGATGACATAACTGCTGTCATGTGTTTTAAACAGGATGTCATTACCAATTTCATGACATTGTTGTCTGGTGCAGCAGAAGCTGATGATAGAACTACTGTCATGGATGTCATACTGAATTTCATGACATCGCTCTCGGGTACAACAGGTGCTGATGTTTTATCACTTGACAGAAGTGCTTTGGATACACCTCATCAGTATGTGCAGGCCAAAGTGATTCATTAGGAACAAAGTGCAGATTTAATAGGTGTTCATAAAAAAGGATGTTTGAGACTTTTTAGGAAACTATAATATGCTTGTTTCTACTGTTGTGAAGAAGATTTTGCAGGAGTGTTCAGTAGGGGGAGTTTGGTCAGCAAAGAGTCAAGTAAGTTGGATGCCATGACTGGATGATATAACATTGATCGTATGACATCAGGTGCGCAGGTTTAGTTTTCTGGTATTTTACCTGAGATATCTCAGGCTAGAATTTAGGAAACCTGTTATGGCTCCTTAGTTATCTCAGGCGAGATTCTAGTCAGGGCTGGACATAACATGAAACAGCTGTGACCTAATTTGACAACACCTTGAATTGTGGAAATTAGTTTTACTTTGTTAAACCTAATGTTTGTTACTTGTGACCAGCCCAAGCCCAGCCTACATTGCTATAAAAGGAGGCACATAAGTAAGGGAAATCAAGCACTCACAATAAGAAAAACTTGAGTGTAAAAGTAGGATTTTGAGAGTCCTTTTGTGTGACTTTGTAAGTCACCCTTTGTATCTTTGCATGCATTGTGGTAGACATGTTTAGACTGTTAGGTCTTATTTGTGAGTGAAGATCTTTGCTCTTAACGTGTGTCTAGGAGTCTTAGGATTCCTTGTGTGCCAAGCAATTGTATGCTATATAATTGCTTTAGTTATTGTGTATGAACATGTCTGTTCATTGTGTCACTCAAAGCTGTTAAGCAAGAGTGTGTGTCACTTGATCAAAGTTGTGAAGCAAGATTAAGGTGTGTTTGAAGTGTGTCTTCATATCTCCATTGTAATTGTGAATTGGTTTATATCACTGAGGTGATTAAGGGGGAGTGTGGGGTATACTCAGGTCTAGTGATCTCTAGGCTGAAGTGTCATTGGATAGGTCTTAAGTGAGGAGTGCAAACGGGTTGTTTGACTCTGAATTAATTCTACTAATAGTGAAGTTCCTCCCTGGCTTGGTATCCCCCAGATGTAGGTGTGATTGACACTGAACTGGGTGAACAATTTATTGTGTTATTTATCTTTCAGCATTTACAATTCTGCACAATTTAAATGGTTAGATAAATAGTTCTGTCAGTCTGCAGATGTCACAACAGACGTCATGACATTGGTACAATTTAAAGTAATTTAAATTGGTCATGGTCTGTCCTCGTCCTTGTTGAGCAGAGATCAATGTTCTTGGGACATATGAGATCTGCATACCAGAATTTCATTTGGTATCAGAGCAGGCATCCTGTCTGTTCTGGATGAGATCTTGGGAGATACTTTCTGGTGGTTTAAACAAGGAGAAGTTGTAGATGTTTGAGCTACTGCTTATGGAGTTAAGGAGAAATGTGTGTTCACTCCTGCCTGTGAAGGATTTTGTGTATCTGTTGGTGTACCCTCTGATATAGGAGCTCCCATGACCTGTTGTATGTTCTAACATCTTGTTTAGGGCATGTTGAAGATGTTCTTTTGGTGGTTCCGTTGCATATTTGTCTGATGAAAGAACTCTAGTAGCCCTGGGAGAAGATTTCTCTATATTCAGTTTGATGTATGACTGTGGCAGATGTGTAGATGATTGGAAGATGGTGTTTGATGCTGCTCTGCTTGGTCTGACATGATGTTAATCCTGCTGCTCTGTTGTGTATTGCTGAAGGCTGTTTTAGAGAAGATAATGGGAGGTGATTTATTTTCACCACTCATGACTTGCAAAGGGTCTATTAGCAAGAGGAAGTCATAGGCAGGTTGGGTCAAGGGTGTCAGCCTTGATGTTTCAGCCTTGGTATTCCTAAAGTTGTATGGATTTAAGATCAATTTCTATTTGTGAACTACACACGTATTTAATTGATTATCCATGAAGTTCAGAGAAGGGTCTATTATAAGGATTTAAGATTCATTTCTATTTGAGATATTCTTAAATATTTAATGGATTATCCTTAGTTGATGATCAAGTTGTCTCATCAGTTGTAGCACAAGTATCAAACCCTTGATCTGGTTGAGGATCTGATGTTCAACCAGATGTTGAGACATTCCATCAGCAGAGATTATGCAGAATTCTGTTGATTCAATGAGGTATAGCTGGATCTGTATTCATTCTAGTAAGATTCTTGGCAAGAAACTAAGACTACAATGTAGTACTAATGGAAGATGGAGACATGTCTCTTAGATCTGTTGAAGTGCAGCAGGTGCATTCTAGTGTCTACTAGAAACATCTGAGCTCTATCTAGAAAGTTTCTTGGAAAAAAACTTGACTAGAAGATGGTGTTGATGATAACACTGCTTGGGTCAGTTTATTTCTGATCTAAGTGCATAGGAGCATGTGACCTTCAACATCTTGGAGGACAAGGATAAGTGGCAGTTATTCTTGATTTCCTAAAAGAAGTCTCTACTTAAGGAAATCGGGAGTCCTTGTGTAAAGATTTTTGTGTGATCCTTCTTCTCTGATGAATCAAGCTGTGGCATGGTTGGAGCGTTTGAAGCAAATGCATTTCAAAGTATTTGCTGTGATTCACTAGAGCAGAGTAGAGGTTGTCTCCACAAATTCAAGTCTATGTACTCTTGTTCTGATAGAGTGATAAGGTTATTCTAAGTGGCAGAATGAAATCCTGAACTCATCAGCGAAATGTCTTATCCGATGTTGTAACATCGAGCAGTAACTTCAGGGCCTCAATGGATGTTGTGGTACATCACTTGAAGATAGGTTGATCTTCTCTAGTATGAATGGAATTAATGCTATTTCATGTAGGTTAGGGGAGCTGTTACATGTCCAAGTCTTGGTGTATCTAAGTTGCCTTGCTATGGAGCATGTAGAAGATCAAGGTTGCTTGGTGTAGCTCTGAAGAAAGATGACATTAACCAAACAGGGGCATTTGGTTGGTCTCTAATGTGAATTCAAGCAGTGTGCTTGAAACTAATTACTCTTGTGCAGAAGGGTAGTTGTTTGAAGACCAATGAAGGTTCTAATTCTATTCATATATTGGAGCTTGTGGTAGAAGCCCTAAGCTGAGTATGGAAGATTACCCTCTTTTGGAGATGTATTTGGTCAAACTGGTGGAGATGTTTTCTCTGAAGATCTTCAGTTGGACTACTAGGCATTAGTAAGTCCATTTGTGGGCATATAAAGAACCAGGGGATGATGTGTCTGTGATACGTATCATCTGGTTTGGTTCTACTTGGAGAAGGACTTGAAGATCTGGTGATTCACAGTCTGACTAAGAAGTACCCTATCTTGTCATACGGGAGAATGATGAGGTAAAGGGACTGTCTTGGAGTATGATGTGAGAGTATTGTACAAGACTGGAGTGGCTCATTGCATGAAAATCTGGACTCATGAGTGAATATTCACCAGTTAAACCAAATATGTTCTTACTTATCATATAGGAGAATGATGAGGAAAGAATGTCTTGGATTATGAGGTGTTTATCTTGTTTAGGCTAGAAGTCCTGTGGAGAAGTGGGTTCTTCTACTACAGAAAGACATGGAGCTGTTTGGTACCTTCTCACTGTATGAGCATGAGGTTGATCTTAAGATATACTGTGGTGAGCTTGGAGAAACTTTTATGAAAGATAGGGGATAGTTTCTACTTGATGGGTGTACTAGTTGCTTGTAGTTCAAGCAGTAAGTGAATGCATTCAGCAGGTGTGTTGAACAAAGAGTGAGCTCTTGAAGACATGAAGATGAGTCTTATGTTTTCCATTCACGTGCTTCTGGAAAAAGAGCACTAGTTATCCTTGATATGGGGAGTCATACTTCTAGGATTTGTTGCTACAAGAGTGCAGGTATGTATCAAGATTGTTTGTGGTTTCAAACAGTTTGGGGTTCTATGAAGGAGGAATGTCAGACAAGATGTTGTGACATTGTGTTACTGGTCTAGCTCATGGGGAACTTGACAAGTGTATTACTTTTGGTTATGTGTCAATGGATCAAATCAGATTTGCACAAGCTTTATTGAGAGTAATATAAAGATGAAGATCAAGACATCATCAGTTCTGATTGTGTGCATATGAAAGTCAAGGAAACATGGCATTTACACTGACATCTTGGAGATATTCCTAGCTGAATCTGAGTGATCTTGTAGATAGTTTTGTCTACCTCTTCTATTATAGTATGGGCTGTAAAATAAGGGTGTAAAGTTGCAGTGGATTCTTCATGTGTTTGGGTCTCTCTCTCTTAGGGGGAGTGCTGATTATGCATGACAGGGGGAGCTATGTACCAGTCTGAATGTGTAGCTGCATTGCTTATGTCAACATTGTGCTGATATGGAGCTACGTACAACATTGGTTATTGTCTGGGAGAATTTATTTTTCTCTGCAGAATATTTGTGTCCCAAATAGGGGATTTAAAATCAATTGTTACTTGACAAGTACTTAATTGATTATCCTTTAAATGGTGATATCAAAAGTGTCACTCCTGAAGGTGCAGCTTCAGACAAGGCAGGAACTCAAGATTCAAGACTGATCCAGGGTGTACTTTCAAGGAGATATGGTTCAGGGATAATTTTACATTGGCTGAGTGAGTCAGTGTCCATGATTGTTGTGCAGTATTTTTATTAGAGATCAAGAAATGTCAGACTTGGACACCATGTGCAGTATGACAACTGAGGCAGTATGTACATTTACTCAAAATTTTGTCAAATTTTGACTAAACCAAGGGGGAGTAAAGTGTTGGTATCTACTGCTGTGTTAACCTGATGTTGTTGTTTGGTTGTTTTAGCCAAAATTTGCCAAAGGGGGAGATTGTTAGTTCCATGATTCTTATGATGTAGAATTGTCCGTGGTTCTATGATTGGCTAAATTTTGGTAAAAACATGATTCTGCACGGATGTTAAGCAGGATGCTATAACATCTCTATCTGCTGTGGTGACAGAACTGCTGTGAGTGTTTTAATGTGAATGTCATGCTGAATGTCGTGACATCCATCTGGTGTCATGACAGAACTGTTGTCATGTGTTTTTAATCACAATGTCATGACCAATGTCATGACATCACTGTCTGATACAAACAGGAGCTGTGGTAACAGAACTGCTGTCATGTGTTTTAAAACAAGATGTCATTACCAATGTCATTACATCGTTGTCTGGTTGCAGCAGGAGCTAGCAGGAGTAGATGACAGAACTGCTGTCATGTGTTTTAAACAGGATGTCATTACCAATGTCATGACATTAT
>CAWUDS030005741.1:0-25971 GCA_963859935.3 Lathyrus sativus | reverse complement strand
GAGATAATGATGCCAAACTAGAAATGGTGAACATATCATCATTTCTTGAAAGTCTGTGACGCTGACAAACGCATAGGATGCCAAACCTTTGTCTGTGGATAGGTCCATACCTGTGAGGGGATTGGGTTATGCAGGAAACCTTGGCTTTCAGAATACCCGGTTCTTGGCAGTGTGAGCTTGTTTATCAGTGGTTCCTGTTATCGGTACTTTGTTCTTGCTAAGGCGAAGCTCTGGTTTTTCTCGACCGACAGCACAACAGTCTTGATCCCCTGTTTACATTTGCATTTGCATTTTCATCTGCATATCATTAACATGTATTTGTGTTGCAGGTGCATATTTCTCCTTCGATTCCGGTGATCTTATTTCCTCCTAGCTGATATGGATTCTTTGAAGAGAACTGTGGCCTACAAGCTTCCGACTCCAGATGTTAGGTCTTTGTTGAGTTTGGTTTCTCTGGCTGGTGGGAAAGTGATAGAGGATTTTAGGCAGTCTTATGGGAGATTACTGAGATGGGTCTGCAAGCCTTCAGCACATGAGGTGGATGGTCTATATGCCTTGCTTCAGTTTTATGATCCGCAGTTGAGATGCTTTGTCTTTCCTGATTACATTCTAGCACCTACTTTGTAAGAGTACTCAGTATTGTCGGACATGCCTGTTCTTAGTCAGTTGCCTTTTGTTCATGTTGATGCGAAGCCTGATCTGGTTAAGCTAGCTTCCATAGTACATATGGATGCTTCAGAGTTACAGGGGGTTTAACAGAGTGGAATGGAGTGCATGGTTTTCCTTTGGCCTTCCTGGTTGACAAGGCTAGACAGTTTGCTAAGGATGGTTTCTGGATTGCATTTAGTGTTGTTCTTGCTCTATGTATATACGACATTGTTTTGTTTCCTAATCTTTCGGACTTTGTGGATTTGGATGCATTTCATCTATTGGCCCCGAGAAACCCAGTGCCCACCTTACTCTGAGACGTTTATCATTCTGTGCATTACAAGAATGAAAAACGAAGGGGTAAGAACGTAGCTTGTCGTGTTCCTCTATTGTATGCTTGGTTTTCTAGTCATACGCATAAGACTAATCCATTTGTGGCTACTGCTAGTACTTCTAAATGGTCAGAGAGATTGATGGGATTATCTGCGGAGAATATTGTGTGGTTTGATCGAGACATGCTGGGTACAAATATTGTTTATAGTTGTGGTGGCTTTCCTAATGTTCCTTTGGTCAGAAGGAGAGGCTGCATCAATTATAATCCTTCTTTATTGGTGAGACAGTTCGGGTATGCATTGAGAGAGCCTCCTAGAGAAGAGGAGATACAGGAATCTCTGTATCTTACTGGTTTATTGGAGGGCGAGGCTCTGGGCAGACTTGAGCATGCATGGAATAACATTTGTCGGAAAGGGAAGTTAGCTTTGGGGAAGAGTAACAGCCGAGCATATGACCCTTATTTGACTTGGATTCATGATAGAGCTGCGAAGTTCTTGATGTCCTTCCCTGCAGTTGCACCACTGTATCCCCTCATGATCGAGGAACCTACTATTGTAGATATCCAGAAATACAATCAGGTATTGGCGGAGAAAGAAGAGCTGAGAGAAGCAAATGAAGAATTGGAGAAAGAGATTATCCAGCTTCGCAACGAGAAGATAGATGCAGTTAATTCTTTCAGGAGGCAAACCGAGCTTGTGAACAAGTTGGGTACTGATCTAACTAAGGAGACTAAGGATAGAGAGTGCACAGGCCAAGACTTGAATGCCACTTATAGTGCTCTTGCCACGAAGAAGGAGGAGTTGGATAAGGCTTACACGAGGGTCTCCAAGTTTGAGTCGATATGGAATGCCACGCTTACTTACAACAAGGAGCGTGAAGACAAGTTAAAACTTCAGATCAGCAAGCTGAAGGCTCAGCTTAATGCCAAAGATGAAGAGATTGCAGCAGAATCATCACGTAAACGAGACAACGAATATAGGTTGAATGAAGCGATCGCGAATATGAAGGATCTCGGGTTGAGTGCGGACTCCAAGAGATGCAGGCTTGAAGCATGTTCCGGGGAAGGAGCTTCGGAGGATCGCGTTGATAGCCTATGACATACTATGAGTCAGCAGTATTTGCTTATCTAGGGGTTGCTTGCCAAGCCGGATCATCCAGAGACGTTGAGGCTGTTAAAGGATTTCCGATCACGTCATCTTGTTTGACCTATTTTGTCTATTTCTGTTGTAGCTTTTGATGCTTATTTTGTTGTATTTGACCATCGCCAGGCTTGTTAGCCGAGGTCTCGTCCTTATTTGTACTCAGTTGTAGTTTGTACTTTGCCTGAGGGATTGTCGATCTATATACGACGAATTAGTATTCTATGCTTGTCAGCAGGGTTCTCCATTGTTATGTTTTCTTGGAAACTAGAATCGAGGGGGAAATGTCCCTAGTGCATAAATACATGTTGGCATTTTAGCATGTTTCTTGCATTTGCAGGTGCATCGAAACTGTTAACCTTATCTTGTTTCTTGTGCTACTAGTGTTTCAAGATTGCAGATCAGATAACTCACCACTACGGTACTAGAGGAAACCAGAAAAGGATGATGGATCAGATGCAGGTAGAAATGCAAGAGATGAGAGATTATTTCGCACAGATGATGGAGGTCATGCAATGGGTTGCTAGTGGCCAGGCGCAACTTCAGACCTTAGTACAACCTTTGATGGCGCGAGTTGATAATAATGGGTTGTTACATGGTGGGATTGCTACTAACCCTCCTCATGTAGAGACGCCTCGTGCAGACAATTCTATACCGACTTTAGTCATCCCTACTGCTGGAGGGGATGGCCACACTGCTGGTGCTAGAAATACGGCAGGTTTTAATCATGCTGGTTTTGCTAATGGGGGTAATGGTAATGGAAATGGCTTTGGCCTCGACACTACAGGTGTTGTGCATGGTAGCATGGACCACACTTGGAATGAGGATAGGCAGGAGGATGTGTTCACTCCAAGGTTTGTAAATGTTGTAGGACCTTCTGAGGCTGATAGAAGGATTCAAATGATTGAAGAGAAGATGAGATCTCTTGAGTGCCAAAATTCTATGGGGCTGGATATGTCTAACCTGGGCCTGATCCCAGGCTTGAGAGTTCCTCACAAATTCAAAGTGCATGACTTTGATAAGTACAAAGGCACTACTTGCCCGAGGGCTCACCTGCACTCGTACTATAGAAAGATGTCTGCATACTCAGACGACGAAAAACTCTTGATGCACTTTTTCTAGGACAGCCTGTCCGGCCCCTCTTTGGAGGGGTACATGGGGTTGGAGTCTACTAACGTCCGCAGCTGGAAAGAACTAGCCGAAGCTTTTGTAAGGCACTATCAGTACAACAGTGACCTTGCACCTAATAGAGTCCAGTTGCAGAATCATTCCCAAAAGAATAACGAATGCTTTAAAGAATACGCCCAGAGGTGGCGAGAGCTTGCTGCTAGAGTACAACCTCCTATGGTAGAGCGCGAGCTCATCGACATGTTTGTTGCTACTTTACCGGGGTTGTACTATGAAAAACTGATTAGCAGTATGTCGGGAAGTTTTTCAGACTTGATAATCACCAGTGAAAGGGTGGAAAACGACATCAAGCTCGGAAAGATTCAGGCGGGAGAAGTACCCTCATTTGGAGGAGGAAAGAAAGTATTTGGGAACAAGAAGCGTGAAGGTGACGTTAGCTCACTGACAAGTTCTAGAGGAAGAGGAAGGGGTCAGCCACATAACCAGTACCGCCAACAGCAAGTTTCCAGTGTTACTATTCATGTGCCACAACAACAACAACAACAACAACCACCATAACAACAACAGCAAAGACGGTATCAGCCACAACAACAAAACCAGCAAGGACATAGGAGGTATCCTGATAGGGCCAGGCCGAATAGAGTATTTCACACTCCACCGATGCCCTACTCTCAAGTGCTTCAGACTTTATTACAACTGCAATTAATTCAGAAAAGGACTCTCGCTCCTTTGACAGGTAATCCCCCACCCGGCTATGATGCAAATGCACGTTGCGAGTTTCACTCTGGGGCGCCTGGTCATTCTATTGACGATTGCAAGGCTTTTAAGCACAAGCTGCAAGATCTCATTGACAGTAAAGCCATAAATTTTTCTCATGATGCACCTAATGTTGTGCAGAACCCTATGCCAAACCATGGGCAGGCTAGGGTTGGTGCTATTCTGGTGGAGGAGGATTTAGACTTGATAATGGATGTGGATGAGTTAAAAACTCCATTGAAGTTTGTGAAAGACAAATTGCTGAGAGGAGGTGTATTCCCTGGTTGCAATGAGGATTATGTAGATTGCTTAAGTCATCCTGAGGGATGCGTTGATCTGAGAAAGTGTATCCAAGGAATGATAGATGAGGGGACGTTGCAGTTTGAACGAACCGCAGAAAAGAAACCTGTTGAGGAAGTAAGCGAGGAGAGGGATGAGGTCGCTACAATCTCGATCCCATATAAGACTATAACTATTTCAGCGCCTCCTAGGCCACCAACAATCATTATTACCAAAGCAGGACCTGTGCCTTATGAAAGCACCAAAGCCATCCCGTGGAACTACGGGGCTGAGGTGTACTGTAATGGTCA
The DNA here is from genome assembly GCA_963859935.3 of Lathyrus sativus. Lineage (NCBI taxonomy): Eukaryota > Viridiplantae > Streptophyta > Magnoliopsida > Fabales > Fabaceae > Lathyrus > Lathyrus sativus. Next base: position 21,377 of record CAWUDS030005741.1, on the reverse strand, counting down.
GAAGATAGATTTGAAAAGTTTTCCTATGGAGTCAGCAGAGAATGTTGTGGGAGTAGGGGCAATTACCCCGGAGCGGCAGGGTCTTTGCATCGCCCGAAGTGGTGGCTGAAAAAGCAGATAGAGGGAAGGGTAAGATGGTAATTGAAGAAACTTCCCAGTCTGGTGAAAAAGAATCTTTGGAGAATGATGTGGAGGAAGTCATGAGGCTGATACGCAAAAGCGACTACAAGATAGTCGAGCACTTACAGTAGACACCTTCCAAATTTTCAATATTATCGTTGTTGTTGAGTTTCGAAGCTCACAGAAATGCATTGATGAAAGTGTTGAGTACCGCTTTCGTGCCTCAGGAAATATCAGTGAATCAGCTTGAAGGAGTCGTTGGGCATGTAAACGCGGGAAATGGCCTTGGATTCACAGATCTAGACTTAACGCCAAGGGGCAGAAACCATAATTGTGCGTTGCACATTTCTGTTGAAGGTAGAGGAGTGGTTATGTCTCATGTCCTTGTCGACACAGGGTCATCTTTGAATGTGCTTTCGAAGAAGGCACTTATGAAGCTGGATACTAGGGGCATTACCTGTACACCAAGTGACTTGGTTGTACGTGCTTTCGGCGGTACTCGGAGGTCTGTCTTTGGTGAGCTGACTTTGCCTATTCAAGTGGGCCCAGAAGTTTTTGACGTTGTATTTTATATCATGGACATTCAGCCCGCTTATAGCTGTTTGTTAGGCAGACCATGGATCCACTCAGCTGGGGCTGTTACATCGACACTGCATCAGAAGCTGAAATACATGGTTGGTGGCAGTGTCGTGACAGTATATGGAGAAGAGGACATCATGGTTAGTCACCTGTCTTCTTTCAAGTATGTAGAGGTAGACGGGGAAATTCATGAGACCCTATGTCAAGCATTTGAAACCGTTCAGTTGAAGGATAAGGCGTCGGTGGTGAGAAAAGAGCCTGAGGTAGCTATGTCTTCTTTCAAAGAAGCGCAGGCTATGGTGCAAGCTGACTCAGCCCAAGGATGGGGGCAGGTGATTGATATACCTCAGAAGCAAGACATATTCGGTCTGAGGTACCACCCATCGTCTTCACAAAGCACGCCGAAGTTCAAGGGGCCGATCAGGTTTACTAGCAGGGGTGTCTTCTTTGAGCAGCTTAATGCCATTTCTGATGATGAAGCTGGAGACAGTGACTGCGACATGGATGCCTGGATCAAGCCATGCCTTCCAGGACAGCGTCTATGCAACTGGTCTATCGAGGAATTTGTCCAAGTCATCAATGAACAGTAATGCTTTTGTTTTTCAAATTATTGCACGACCCTATGTTCTACCTGGAGCATAGTGGTTTGTTATTTCAGGGCTTGTCTTGTTTATGTTTGAATACTGTTTCATCCATTAATCAAAGGGCGTTTTTCCATGCAAATTTTGAGATCTCTGTTTTTCTTGTTTTATCTTTAACAATAAAATGGCAATGTGTTTGTTTGCATATCATTTGAAGCACTTAACCATTTTCATTACAGGTCTCATATCATTGCAGATGACACCGACCAAGAATCTTCTATGACTCGCTTCGACTTTGATAACCCGATATTTTAAGCTGAAGAAGAGATTGATGAGGATGAAGACTTGCCCGAAGAGCTAGCTAGACTCTTAAGACAAGAAGAAAAGATCATTCTGCCTCATGAAGAAGAGATTGAGGTCGTCAACTTGGGTTCTGAAGAGGTTGTCAGAAATGTCAGAATAGAAGCCGCATTGCAAGAGGACGTCAAGAAAAGGTTGATAGAGATGATTCGAGAGTATAGTGACATCTTTGCTTAGTCTTACGAATATATGCCCCGGACTTGACCACTGACATTATGGTTCATCGATTGCCACTTCGGGAAAAATGTCCACCCGTCAAGCAGAAGCTTAGGAGGACGAGACCAGACATGGCGGTAAAAATCAAAGAAGAAGTTAAAAAGTAGTTGGACACTGGATTTTTAGCCGTGACAACTTACCCTCCGTGGGTCTCCAACATTGTACCCGTACCTAAGAAGGATGGTAAGGTACGGATGTGCGTTGATTATAGAGACTTGAATAGGGCGAGCCCAAAGGATGATTTCCCGCTCCCCCATATTGATGTATTGGTCGACAATACAGCTCAATTTTCGGTGTTTTCCTTCATGGATGGCTTCTCCAGTTATAATCAGATAAAAATGGCACCGGAAGACATGGAGAAAACAACATTTACACCGTGGGGAACATTTTGCTATAAGGTGATGCCGTTTGGGTTGAAAAATGCAGGGGCAACTTATCAGCGGGCAATGGTGACTTTGTTTCATGATATGATTCATCATGAGATCGAGGTCTATGTTGATGACATGATTGCGAAGTCCCAAACGAAGGAAGAACATTTGGTCAACTTATTGAAGCTGTTTGAGAGGTTGAGGAAGTTCAAATTGAGGTTGAATCCAAATAAGTGCACTTTCGGGGTTCGGCCCGGAAAGCTATTGGGGTTTATCGTCAGTAGAAAAGGAATCGAGGTAGATCCTCCAAAAATAGGAGCTATTCAAGAAATGCCAGCGCCGAAGACTGAAAAAGAGTTTCGTAGCTTTTTAGGGAGGTTGAACTACATCGCTCGGTTCATCTCTCATCTAACGGCCACGTGTGAACCAATGTTTAAACTGTTAAAGAAAGATCAGGAGGTTGTCTGGAACGAGAATTGTCAAAGAGAATTCGACAAAATAAAACAGTATTTGCAGGAGCCTCCAATTTCGATACCCCCAGTTGCTGGAAGACCATTAATCATGTATTTAACGACTCTGGAGAGTAGTATGGGTTGTGTTCTCGGTCAACACGACGAGACAGGAAGAAAAGAGCATGCGATTTATTACCTGAGTAAAAAGTTCACAGATTGTGAATCCTGTTACTCAATGCTTGAAAAAACGTGTTGTGCACTCGCTTGGGCGGCCAAACATTTAAGGCAGTACATGCTCAATCATACAACCATGTTAATTTTGAAGATGGATCCGATTAAATATATCTTTGAAAAGCAAGCACTTTCTGGAAGGATTTCCAGATGGAAAATGGTATTGATAGAATACGACATCCAGTATGTTTTCTAGAAAGCCATTAAAGGGAGTGTTCTATCAGAATACCTTGTTGAACAACCAATTGATGATTACCAACCAGTGAGATTTGAATTTCCTGACGAGGACATTATGTACTTGAATGCAAAATATTGTAATGAGCCATTACCTACTGAAGGACCAGATAGGGGTTCTCAATGGCATATGATATTCGATGGCGCAGTTAATTCATATGGTAGTGGAATTGGGGAAATTATCACGACTCCTTATGGAAATCATATCCCCTTCACTGCCAGATTAACTTTTCCTTGTACCAACAATGAGGCTGAGTACGAAGCATGTATCATGGGTTTGGAAGAAGCTATTGATCTGAGGATCAAAAATCTCGATGTATATGGCGATTCAGCATTAGTTGTGAACCAAATCGAAGGAGAATGGGAAACTCGTCAGCCCAATCTGATCCCTTACAAGGTTTATGCAAGAAGACTGTTACCATTCTTTGGTTGTATAGACTTCCACCATGTGCCAAGAGTGGAGAATCAAATGGCAGACGCTTTGGCTACACTGTCTTCAATGTACAAGGTTAATTTTTGGAATGAAGCGCCAAGGATTGTTATCTCACGCCTCGACATGAGCGCTTTCATATTTGCTATTGAGGGAGCTTCCGACGGTAAACCGTGGTTCCATGACATCCAGAAATTCCTTAAGAACGAAGAGTATCCACCAGGGGCATCGACCCAGGATAAGAAAACTCTTACGAGATTGTCTGGAAACTTCTACCTCAACCCAGATGGTGTGCTGTATAGAAGGAATCATGATCTGGTACTACTCAGGTGCGTGGACGAAAAAAGAAGCAAGTTTGCTTATGGAAGAGGTTCACGAGGGTACTTTTGGCACGCATGCCGGCGGGCATGCCATGACCCGGAAGATACTACGAGCTGGTTATTTTTGGCTAACAATGGAGTCGGATTGTTTCAAATTCGCGAAGAGATGCCATAAATGCCAGATTTATGCTGATAAGATTCATGTGCCGTCGTGCCCGTTGAATGTAATGTCATCCCCTTGTCCATTTTCCATGTGGGGCATCGATATGATTGGAAATATCGAGCCCACTGCTTCCAACGGACACCGTTTTATCCTGGTAGCTATCGATTACTTCACCAAGTGGGTGGAGGTAGCTTCGTACGCTAATGTGACCAAACAAGTGGTAGCAAGGTTCATACAGAAGGACATCATCTGCAGATATGGAATTCCCGAGCGAATCATTACTGAAAATGGTTCGAATCTGAAAAATAAGATGATGAAGGAGTTATGCTAGAACTTCAAGATTGAACATCACAACTCATCGCCCTATCGGCCGGAGATGAATGACGTTGGTTAAGCGACCAACAAGAAAATCAAGAAGATAGTGCAAAAGATGGTTGTCACATACAAAGATTGGCATGAAATGTTACCTTTCGCCTTGCACGTTTATCGTACGACGGTACGTACATCAACCGGGGCAACTCCTTTCTCACTAGTGTACGGTATGGAAGTTTTCCTACCGCTAGAGGTTGAGATTCCTTCTTTAAGGATTTTGGTTGACATAAAACTTGATGAGGCAGAATGGATCAAGAATAGGTTGAATCAACTTAGTCTGATGGACGAAAAAAGGCTAGCATCAATTGCATATGGTCGTTTGTACCAGAGTCGGATGAAGAAAGCTTATGATAAGAAGGTGCGCCTACGAAGCTTTCAGACGGGCGATCTTGTGCTGAAAAAGATTCTCCAACCATAGTCAGATCACAGAGGCAAATGGACTCCCAATTACGAAGGTCCATTTGTTGTACGAAAGGTTTTCTCTGGAGGAGCCTTAGTATTATCCACCATGGACGGTGAGGATTCCGCATCCCCTGTGAACGTAGACGCAGTTAAAAAATACTTTTCTTAAAAGAGACCCGCTGGACACAAAAAGAAAAGTCCAGGCAAAATGGGGCATCCCGGCGAACCATAAAAAAGGAAAAGAGGTTCGGGAAAAATTAGGGATAAAATGAAAAAAGATGTAAACCCGCAAATTCGAAAACCTGGAAAGGCGACTTTGGCAAAAATGGGTATCCCGGTGAATCAAAAACTCGAAAGGGCAGTTCAGGCAAAAGTTAGGGATTGAAAAGCAAATGACTGCGGTCTGCGTATGAACTTCATTGCTTAGTGGATTGGGGGAACCTGAGGGCCGTTTATCCGAATCAATCTCTTCTGAAGACGAAGCGTCGGGAAAGCATCAAGGTCAAGCGATTCATAGAGGAATCAGCTCATGGTGTTTGTCTACGCCACATTGCCGACATTGCTGTACTTTTTGTTTAAAATGTACACTTTTGTATTTGCTTTTATGCATACTTATAGTTTTGCGCAACTTCCTCTTTTCAGGAGTTGCATCTGTTGTAAAACATTGCCTATTCACAGGCCGATTATCAATAAACATCTACTTTTCTGTACTTGTCTGTGTGCTTTGTTTTTATGCTTTTACTATTTTGTTTGTGAAAAACGCCCGATGTTTTTGATGAACTTGCATACATAAACTTGCAGGCCTTAGCCAATAATTGCTAAAAACTTTGATATTAATTGAACAATGTCACAAACGATGACCAAAATAGTCTTGTTGTATAGGACGTCTTGTCTGTTTGTCTTTTACAGGGTTGTTACCCTTGGGGCAAGGTTTTATGAATATGGGTGGATTCATTTGTTCCCTAAACAGTGTTGTTCTCCAGCAGTTGAGGTGGCATCTCTATCCCAGTAGATTTGTATGCAGTGTTTAGCGTGTCCCTGGCAGCTTACCAGTGCGCTCTTAATCTTCCACAGAGTACGGGTATGTGCTTACTCCCCAGCGAGTCGAGATTCGGGCGTATCCCCACAGAGAAGGTGTCAAGCTTTCCCCAGAAGTAATGGTACTTTTCCCCTCTCATTCAGTTTGATTGTAGAAACTCAGCTTCCAGCATTGCAGACTGAGGCCTCCGGTAGCTAGGTCTTTGTTCCCCAAGATAGTTGCGTCTTGGAAGGCCATTCAGGGCATTGTTTGTTCTCCGTCAGGTAAGATAGGTTGTTTAGCCTGGATGTTTTAAGTACTCGGTGAGTTATCTGTTCCTCAGAAAGTTGTATTCCGGAGAGTCAGTCTGGGCTTTTCCTCAGCATGTAGTGATCTGCGTCCTAAGTTGAGTTTAGACTTCCTGTTCTGGTATGAACTTTATCCCCGGAAGGGGAGCCTTTCAGGACCTTTTCGTTTCGATGTAAGTCCAATTGTTATTGGCATGGGTAAGCTTTTCCCTGCAGGGTTGTTTGTTGTTCCTGACAAGACGACTTCTGTTTCTCTAGCATTTACTTTGTTGTTTCAGTTCCGATGCATCTACATGTGTGCATAGCATCTACCCAAACGCGTAGCATTTCCATCTTGCATGGAGCATTACGCCATTTTCAAACATTTGCATGTGAAACATAGATCAGGTTGTTATCTCTTTGTTTCAGGTGTATCTTCGGAGGTTTGATCATTTCCCTTGGTATCTAGACCATGTGATTTCTCTTAGCCCGCGTGGTATCCATACCCTGGCTCAATGTTATTCCCCCAGCAGTATCTTCAAATCTTAATGGTGAGGACCTTTGTCCGTTGAGTATCCAGACTCCGGTCTATTCCCAGTTGATGGGGTTCTCCTTTTTCCGTCAAGTATCCAGACTCCGGTAAAGATGGTTGTGGTATCCAGACCACGGTGATTGATGGTATTATGCTTTCTCCATTGAGTATCCAGACTCCGGTAGAGTCAGTTGGGTATCCAGACCCTGTTGAGTTTTATTACGCTTTCTCCGTCGAGTATCCAGACTTCGGTAAAGTCAGTTGGGTATCCAGACCTTGATATATTTTGTGGTTATACTCCTTGTCAGTTGAATATCTAGATTCTGTTGAGTTTCCGATTGATGGTATATTGTTTTGTCCATAGAGCATCTAGACTCCGGTCAGTTCTGTTGAGTATCCAGACTCCGGTATTTTTCCAACAGGTATTTTCTTGATCTGTCGAGTATCCAGACTCCAGTCAAATTCTCTTGTGATGTCCGGATCACAGCAAGTGTATCCGTGTTCTTTTCGCCTTATGGTATCAAGACCATGGCTTATGCTCGTTTTATTATGCTTTCTCCATTGAGTACCCAGGCTCCGGTAAAGTTAGTTAGGTATCCAGACCTTGTTGAATCTTGTTTGTACTTTCTCCGTTGAGTATCCAGACTCCGGTAAAGGCGGTTTTGATATCCAGACCATGTTAGTTTATCTGATGCTCCGTGATATCCAGGTCACAGTAATTGTTGTTATTTCCTATCGCCGTGTGGTATCTAGACCTTGGCGCCTATTGTTTTTCTCAACCCATGTGGTATCCAGACCACAGCTCGTATTGTGCCCCAGCAACGTCGTTTGACTTGAACTAGTAGGATATCTAAATCCTGATGAATATATTTCTCTTTGAGTATCCAGACTCAAGTCTATTACCGAGCAGTCAGGCTCCGTTTATTGAGTATCCAGACTCATATTTATTAACCGAGTATCCAGGCTCAGGTTATTTGCATAGAGCATCCAGGCTCAGGTTACATTGAGCATCCAAGCTCAGATTATTGAGTATCCAAACTTAGATTTATTAACCGAGCATCTAGGCTCAGGTTGCATTGAGCATCCAGGCTCAGATTATTGAGTATCCAGACTCAGATTTATTAACCGAGTATCCAGACTCAGGTTATTCGCATAGAGCATCCAGGCTCAGGTTGCATTGAGCATCCAGGCTCAGATTATTGAGTATCCAGAGTCATATTTATTAACCGAGTATCCAGACTCAGGTTATTTGCATAGAGCATCTAGGCTCAAGTTGCATTGAGCATCCAGGCTCTAGTTTTTGAGTATCCAGACTCAGATTTTTGTTTTTGAGCATCTAAGCTCCAGTTTTTGAGTATCCAGACTCAATTTCCTTTTGAGCAATGAGGCTCCGATTACTTCGAGCATTCAGGCTTCGATTTCTGTGGAGTACCCATACTCCAGTAATTTGGTTTGTTACTTTTCGCCAACATGGTATCCAGACCATGGCGTCGCTTTCGACGTTTGTATTCTCTTTCCCCAACGGGGTGGCTTTGAGATCAGTACAGTTATATTCAGATTTTTGCGGTTGGCAAATTTCCAGGTTCTTTGGTATTCAACCATCTTTTACCTTGATTGTGTGAAATTCGTTTGCTTTTCACTCATTTAGGTCCAAGTCGCTTGAATAGGGGCAGCTGTTGCACCCCAAAATTTGCTCAACCTTTTCTTAACTTGGTTTATGTTTCATTTCATTTCATTTTGTCCTAGCATTTGCATTGCATAGCATATTTCATTTTACAGGGGATCAAGAGGTTGTGCATAGCAAGAGAGGTCTTTTTAGAGCATTGAGCCTAAGCAAGGGTTGTTATTCAAGCTTGATTGGTCATCAGGGCATCTTGAAGTGGTCAATGTCTTGTGAAAGGATAGATGGATGTGTGTGGGTCAGCTCCTAACTTGGAGGCCAACAGAAGAGCATCAGGAGATTGTGAGTGCATGATTTTGGGTATGAGATGTTGAGAGAGCTCATTGTGTGCCTTGAGGCTCATTGTGGAGCTTATTCAAGTTGTTGTGTGAAGTGGAACAAGCCATAGTTGAAAGTGTTGTAGTTAGGGTTTTCATCTGGTAAATCCTCAATCAACTGTGAAATTGAAGGAGGTTGAAATTCAATTCCAAGTCTATATGGTCATGGGATGTTGTATTGAGGTATCTAATATATCATTTCAAGATCAATTCATCAAGGATCAAGAGTGTGAGAAGTTACTAAATTATGGTTCTCAGGGTAAAATCCCCTATTTAGTGCCTGACTTCAAGACTACCTGCCTCCAGATAAAAGTCTCATCTTAACTTTTGGCTAACATGGAACTTGTATAGCTTGTTCTTAGCTCCCTTTTTAGTACTAGAAGTCCTTGATTGGATTTGTAGAACTCAAGTTATGATCCAGACAAGTTACAGGTCATCAGAGGAATGTGATTTTAGTCAACAAAAGTCAACCAACTTCCAAACCTTTTTTGACCTAGAAGGATGTTTCTCCTCAAATTTTGGCCATCATGAAAGTTGTAGGTATTGGTCTTAGCTTTTTAAAATGTACTAGAAGTCGTTCATTTGATTTGTAGAACTCAAGTTATGAGGGTTACAAGTCAGGGGTATTTTAGGAAAGTAAGATTACAGGTCATAAAATTATAGGTCCATTTCACCAACTTAAGTACTTCAAATGGAAATCTTTTCAATATTAAACTTGCTCCAAATAGGGCCATTTGCATTAGCAAATCATCTCTTGTCATGGTGGGGGCTTGAATTGAAGATTTGGGGTTTGAATTTTTCATAAAGAAGGCTTGAAATGAGAAATTGAGATTTTAAGGATTTTGAACTTTCTCAAGGCAAATATGTGTATTTTCTGATTGCAAATAATGTTCCAAGGACATTGCCATTTTCACATTGGAAATTTGGAGTTTCTAAATTGCCCATTTTCATGGTTTCTTCCTCTTGAAGTAACAAGTTGGAAATCAATCATAGGATCAAAAGCAGGTCTTAATTCTTAGCCCTTTGATCAGCTCAAGTCATTTGGAGCTGATTTGAATCAAAATCCAAGCTGGTGCAGTGGAAAATACACGTATGACAACTTGAAAAAGTGTGGAAAATTGAATTTGTGAATTGGGCTTTAGGACTTGAATTGGAGCTCCATTTTCATCCAAACCTAACATATATAACACAAGGAAACTTCCTAGACCTAGAGAGCTCGTGTTTGGTGGTGGTTTTGCTGAGATAGAAAGCTAAAAAAGAGAGCACAAGTGAGAAATCATTTTTGGATCTACACCCAATTTTAAGCCAAATTGAGTTGATCAAGAGCTCCCTCAAAGCATTTGGAAGGTTTCTGGGTGGTTTATTCAGAGTTTCAGCTCAAGACAAGACCCAGTGGAGGTGCTCCACTAAGTAAATTCAAAATCACTATATCTCTCATTTTAAGCCTTGATTCTGCACCATTTTTGCATTCTTGAGACATAGAAATAATGTAGATCGTTTGTGGATAAAATGAACTGGCATTTGGTGTGTTTTCAGTGTGATGCATTTTTCTTGTTGTTGGATTTTTGACTTATTCTTGAGCTTTTAAAACAAATGAGATGTGGTTTTGAACTTCTTGTGAGTTGTAGAACATTTCTTGGCAGATTTGGTTAAGTATCGTGAACTTTGAAGTTTTAAGTCGTGAGCTTGTTGTTTGCGATTTGCTTTTATCTTGAGGTTTTAGACTAAACCAATGATGGATTTGGACTCCCCTTGATCCGTAGATGAGTTTTCATATAAACTTCATTGGATTTGGTGGAGTATAGCGTGTTGTGTGGTTTCATTCACTGTTTGCGGCGGCCGGAAATATGAGGAAGATGACCGGATTGTTTGCTCCGGCGGACTGGTCTTTCTCTTGGTTTTGTTGACTTCTCATTGGAGAAGACAACTCCTGGACCGTTTGATTTTGTTGACTTGCGTTTGTGTCAATTTGATTAAGAAACATGTGAACTCGCTTTGACCGTGTTGCACATAATTACTTTTGAAAATTCATTAATTTGCTGGCACGATGTGGACCACGTGATCATACTAATTTTGATCAGACGCTTCAAGCTGTTGGACCATTGTGAACACATGTTGACCAACAAACACACAGTCTGATTGTTTTGAATTTTGGAACACGCTTGGGCCCCAGTGCTATTTGCACCCCTTTCCTGGCCCAATCCTTTTTTTCTAAATGCATTTTATTGCTTTCTACACCACGCATTTGTTCTTTTTTCTTTTATTTTGTTTTTATTTTCTATTTTGTTCTTGTTCAATTTAATTCATTTAATAATATTCTCCAGCTAATAAAAATTCACAAAAAATATGTTTTAGTTATTTTGAATTGTATTCTATTTTATGATATTTTTATTTTATCTTTTATTTTTATTTTTCATTTAAAAATAAATTATTTAGTTGGAGAGGTTTATTTGAATTAAATTGTGACACTTTGTTTTCTTTTAATTGTTTCTCCTTTTCTCCTTTAATCCAATGAATGAAAATTGTTCCTCATACTCTTGATGAGTTGAACAATTTTTTAGGACCATTTTTCCCCTGGTTGGTTGACTTTAGGGTTGACTTTTGATGCTTTCCTTTTGATGACCCTCGATTTTCCCATTTCAAAGTGGTACATCTTGAATTCAATTTTCTTTTGATGGTGCTTTGAGGGGATATTGGCCGTGTGCCTTTGGCTTATGTTTGTCAACTTGTATGGCTGTCTTGTGCATTTTATTTGGGATTTGTTGAACCTTTTTCCTAATTTTGAGTTGACTTGCAAGTCAAGTCATCTCCAAGGGAGGTTCCTACACACATCTTGACCTAGTTTGACTTGGATATGACACTTTTGGATCCTTTGAGCTTGCAATGCCTTGTAATTCATGTTGCTAACATGTTAAGGATGCTTTTGGTTCAATTTTAGGTCATGACACTTCTTTTTGCTTGCTCATTTGTGTTCATCTTTTGAGTCTTTTGATTAGGGTTTTCGTGTGGAGTTTTCTTGCCTTTCCTTTGTGCATATGCTTGCTTTATTTTGTGTTATGTTTGCTTTAGCATTTGTGCAGTCTCTCCTCATCTTCTATTTTGTCCTATGACTTTGGGAATGTTATTTAAGGTTGCTTGGTCCCTCCTTAGGAGGAACTTGAAGCTTACCTAATGTAATGAATCCATGTGGACTTTTTCTCATTGTTTTTGTTACTTATTTTTGATGCATCTCTCTCCCTTTTCTCTTTGCATTTTCATATACATGCTTGGTTGAAATGAGATTGTGGTGGCTACTTCCCCACACGTGTTTTCCTCCCACTTTCATTCTATGTGTTCTTACTTATGCATTTGTGTTTGCATCCTTCATTTGCATTGTCTTTTTTATTGTTTCTTCTTCTTCTTTTGTCTTCCTTCCCTTAGGACTTCTAAATTCTCTTGTTCAAGAGAGGTTATGATAGACATTCGGGTTCTAACCATGCATGATAACATTAGGTAGAGATTTCCCTTTTGTAATCCCAACTTTAGGTGCACTTTGCATGACAACTTTTAGGGTTTGGTCTAGTCCCCCTCTAGTTTGTATCTTTCTTTTCTCATCATCAAACATTCATAAAACACTTAATAAAGAATGACAAGTTAGCATGCTACGAGCCTTAAGCTACTTGAGAAATGGTAATTGAGGGGCCTCATCTCAAGGACCTAGAGTGTTTAGTGTACACCCTTTGGGTGATATACGATGCATTCGCTCTTAGGTCATAGTCTCTAGTTCGACATGAGTTGCAAATCAAATTCAAAACACTTCTTCTCTAAAAAACACAAAAACATTTCAAACCTTTTTATCCTTCGGGATCTTAATCAGGAAAACCTTTTTCATAAGTAAGAGTGTTGTTAACTTTCAGTCCTATCGCAAACGGTAACGCCTAAGTCTCCAATGGTCGAGCTGCATACACCAACTGCTAGAACTGTTTGTTAACCCTACTCGGGTAAAACTTTTGAACAGCCTGTGTTCTCGTAAGCCCGAACTACATTTGCTCTGATCATTTGTACCTGACGAAAGTACGTAGGCACGAGACGCGATGTCTCGGCGAGCAACCTTCCCCCCTTCTTTAGCCGTAGTTAGTCGAACTACGTTGAATCTGACTTTCCCATTGCACGAGGGAGTACGTAGGCACAGAGCGGCGATGCTCTGCCGAGTCAGTCCTTTTTCTTTCTTTTGTCCATAAGCCTTTAGCGTAGATAGTTTACACACCCTTTTAGATAGACAACACATGCATGGATCTCGTCGAGTATGTAACACCCCACTTTACCCCGTACGCGGAATATAATAAATATACAAGAATAATTCATGAAATTCGTCAGAGTTCTCCAACACAGTGGGATATCACACTAAGTCACTTCATTTCATTAAAATAATCAATATTATTTAGTTTTCAAGTAAGCAGCGGAATACAAATCAATTCTCCAATATAATTCTCCTCGACGCGAGGTCATACAACATAAGTCCAATAAATGAAGATACGTAACAATAAACAAATAAAGTAGTCAAATAACAACGTAATCCCGTCATCCCATGTTACGTATCAGAGCGACTCCTAAGACTCGATCAAATAGCAACACACTCCAAGCACGACTCAAGTACCTGGTCACCTGTACTCCCAAGAGAGCACAGACACAACAACAAAAAAGGGTGAGAACTACATTCAATAAATAAATGGTGAAATACACATGCTAAGGAGTAGTTACACACCACACATAAAATAAGCACAGTTAACGCACATACACGTGCCACCTCAATCACTTGGCATTCATAGCCCACATTCAATTACAATAATGCAATGTGACTCGCTGACTCGACACAATGCATGTGGTACCAACACAATCTCATACGGTTCACACTAGAACCCGATTCCCGTCGGAATCCGGATAAGTCGTATATACGTTCCTCTGAACTACAACTTATCTCCACAATGACTTCCACATTGAAGTCCGGATGAAACTAGGCACCCATCATGGATTCCCACCTAGCCATCTCCACAAGACACATGATATGAAATGCATGTCAACACAATTATGCAATGTAATACATCATGCATAATTCACGATCAATCTTGATCCACACGAGCCATCCGCTCACTGTAATCCTCTCGGGAATTACCACACTCATACAAGATTGTCCACATTCGACCATCTTGGCCCACATCTATCAAAACACCAAGACATCATTGAACCAGAACATGATTCGTTACTAAAACATATACACAATTGACTTCTCAAACATAATTAGATATAAAAATAATGGGAAAACAATTACATTATCTATCCTATGTTATATCTCTGTTCATTAGCTTTCCAACGCTTTGAACAGGGATCAAAACGGACTTACGGATCCAAAGTTACGTCCAAAACAATTTCGACCGAAAACATGAACATCCGTGACGGACAAAAAGATGCTGTTACGCTCCGGAACTGGTTTTCACTCAATTATTCTTGCGAATCACTTACTCAAAGCACCCAAAACATCACTAAAATATTCCTAAGGTTATACGGCAATAACTGCACAACTTCTATGGTTTATTAGGCTCATCTGTCAACATTTGCAACACATAAAACACTATTTCCTGCAATTGCTCTGAGTACTTCAGAGTTACTCACATTTGAATATTCCTATTCCTATAGGGACGACATATTACAATTTTTCCTTCAATTACACTCTACGACATTAAAATTACTCACTATCTAATATTTAACCCCTTCAGGGTCAGACATATAACAATGTCAAGGTTCTGGCCACGAAGTTTCAATTTCCCATAAGTTTTTCCCTACAAGCACATATTAATATTCAACGATACATATCATTTGGCCATTTGGCCATAACCTCAGATTCCTACGGTTACCTCCCTATTTCCCACAATTAACCCAAATCTCTAAACCTTAGAGAAACCTTAGAGCATCGTATATAACACATTCATTCTTACATATTTACCCAAATCCCTAAACCTTACATCACCACAACATACCGAAAGGTATACATAGAAAAATATGAAAAGCAATACTCCTCATACAATAATCATTCAAGAACAACAACAATTTTATGGAATTTATCATGCTACAAAAATTAGATCAAGAATCCTCAAGAACACATAATTCCTATGAGAGAAAGGACCTCTCACTACCCTCTCATGTTAATTCACCCATATTGAAATCCATTCTCCCCCCTTACCTCGATTAATTGCTCAATCGTTGAAGAATCTTGAAGGATTGACAGCCCTAGCCTCCTTCTCTTCCTCCTTGTTCTTCTTCTCATTTTTTCTCCCAAAACCTTTCTCTGGCAGTTTATCGTGTTCTAATTCTCTTTCCCCAAAAAACTTCTCTATTTCCTTTAATCCCTTATTTCTTATTTTATTATTTAAATCCTATAATAATAATAATAATAATAATAATAATAATAATAATAATAATAATAATAATGATAATCTCATTTACATTATTATTAATAATAGTTGGAATAATATTAATCACTATAATGCTCTCGATATCATAATTAACTTACTCCTTTATCTAGGGCCACAGTAGCCCAACTAAGGTCACCTCTCTCCCTTACTCCTAACCTCATACCCTTAATTAAGGACACCACACAACTACACATCACAGAAAATACCAAAGCGACTGAATAATTTAAATGGGGTGTTACAGAGTACGACGGCATGAGGGGTGCTCATACCTTCCCCTTGCGTAACCGACTCCCGAATCCAGACATTGTTGCGATGACCTTGTCTTTCCCTTTTTCTTTAGGTTTTTGCGATCGTTTCCTTTACCTCTCTTTGGGATAAATAACGAAAGTGGCGACTCTTCTGTTTTTTCCGCCGGTTGTTTTTCACAGTTGCGACAACTGGAATAAAGAATATCTTGATGGAAATCAAACCACATTCCACTAAGTATGTGACCTTTGGTGATGGGGAAAAAGGGGAAATCAAAGGGGTTGGGAGACTAAATTGTCTTAGAGTTCCTAACCTAGACAATGTATTACTGGTAAAGGGATTGACTACCAACTTGATTAGTATCAGTCAGCTCTGTGATCAAGGACTCAATGTTAACTTCACAAAGGGAGAATGTGTTGTCACAAATAGAGATAAAAAGGAAGTCATGAGGGGATCCAGGTCTAAAGATAACTGTTACTTGTGGGAACCTCGGATCTCAAGTAACTCCTCTACTTGTTCTATGACCAAAGAAGAAAAGGAAGTCAGACTGTGGCATCAAAAACTTAGACATCTTCATCTAAGAGGGATGAGAAAGATCATTTCCAAGGAAGCTGTGAGAGGAATTCCAAAGCTGATTATTGATGAAGGTAAGGTCTGTGGTGAATGTCAAGTAGGCAAGCAATCCAAGACATCTCATCCAAGGGTTGGACACCTGACTTCCTCCAGAGTTCTAGAACTATTGCACATGGGCCTGATGGGACCAATGCAGGTAGAAAGTCTGGGTGGAAAAAGGTATGCCTATGTAGTAGTTGATGATTACTCCAGATTCACATGGATAAATTTCATCAAAGAAAAATCTGATGTGTTTGAAGTCTTCAAAGATCTTTGCATTAAACTTCAAAGAGAGAAGGAGAGTGGTGTTATCAGAATCAGAAGTGATCATGGAAAGGAGTTTGAAAACTCTAAATTTGCTGAATTCTGCTCAAAAGAAGGTATCACTCATGAATTCTCTTCCCCTATTACTCCTCAACAAAATGGAGTAGTAGAAAGGAAAAACAGGATTATTCAAGAATCTTCCAGAGCCATGATTCATGCAAAGAAATTACCTATGCACTTTTGGGTTGAGGCAATGAATACAACATGCTATGTTCACAATAGAGTTACCTTGAGAAAGGGAACATCTTCCACTCTGTATGAATTATGGAAAGGAAGAAAACCAAATGTGAAGTATTTCCATTTGTTTTGGGAGCAGGTGCTACATCTTGACAAATCGTGAACAAAGGAGGAAAATGGATCCCAAAAGTGATGAAGGCATATTTCTAGGATACTCTAATAACAGCAGAGCCTACAGATACAACTCCAGAATAAAAGTCCTGATGGAATCCATTAATGTTATTATTGATGATCAGCCTGAAGAACTCAATGTCATAGAGGATGTTGGAACATTGCTTGAGACACCTGCTGATGATTTAGTCAACTCTGAAGATGTTCAGGATGTAACTCCTGATTCTGAATCAGAAACTATCAATAGAGAACCTTCTATCAGGATCCTTAAAGATCATCCCAAAGATCTTATCATTGGAGACCTCAACAGTGGTGTAAGAACCAGAACTAGAGAAATTGTCTTAAATTCATGCTTTGTATCCAAGACTGAGCCCAAAAATGTGAAGGAGGCTTTAACTGATGAATATTGGATCAAGGCCATGCAAGATGAGTTGGAACAGTTTCAAAGGAATGAAGTGTGGGAATTGGTCCCAAGGCCTGAACGAACAAACATCATTAGAACCAAGTGGATTTACAAGAACAAGTCTGATGAACAAGGAGTTGTAACCAGAAACAAGGCTATATTAGTGGCACAGGGTTATACTCAAGTTGAAGGAATTGATTTTGATGAAACTTTTGAACCAGTTGCAAGACTTGAGTCAATCAGGCTGTTGTTAGGAAATGCATGCATCCTGAAATTTAAACTATTCCAGATGGATGTGAAGAGTGCTTTTCTGAATGGATATCTGAATGAGGAAGTATATGTGGCACAACCAAAGGGATTTGAGGATCCTAACTTGACAGACCATGTATACAAGTAGAGGAAGACACTATATGGATTAAAGCAAACTCCTAGAGCTTGGTATGAGAGACTAACTGAATTTCTTACCACCAATGGATATAGAAAAGGAGGGATAGACAAGACCCTTTTTGTAAAGGATGAAGGTGGAAAAATCATGATTGCACAAATCTATGTGGATGACATAGTGTTTGGAGGGATGTCAGACAAAATGGTGAAACAATTTGTCAATCACATGCAATCTGAGTTTGAAATGTGCATGTCTGGTGAATTAACCTACTTTCTTGGACTGCAAGTCAAGCAAATGGAAGATTCTATATTCATCTCCCAAAGTAAATATACCAAAAACATAGTCAAGAAGTTTGGGATGGGCAATGCTGGTCACGAAAGAACACCTGCATCCACTCATCAAAAGTTATCAAAAGATAAAAGTGGTACTAGTGTGGATCAAAGCCCTTACAGAAGCATGATTGGAAGCTTGTTGTATCTAAAAGCCAGCAGACCTGATATTGCATTTGCAGTTGGTGTATGTGCTAGATATCAAGCAAATCCTAAGGTAAGTCACATAAATCAAGTCAAAAGGGTTCTCAAATATGTGAATGGTACCTGCGATTATGGTATACTTTACTCTCATGGGTGTGATCCTACATTATCTGGATATTATGATGCTGACTGGGCTGGAAGCGCTGATGATAGAAAGAGCACCTCTGGTGGATGCTTCTTCTTAGGGAACAGCCTCATATCTTGGTTCAACAAAAAGCAAAATTGTGTCTCATTATCCACTGTTGAAGTTGAATACATAGCAGCTGGTAGTAGTTGTTCTCAGCTGGTCTGGATGAAACAAATGTTAACTGAATACAATGTCACTCAGGATGTCATGACATTGTACTGTGACAATCTCAGTGCTATCAGTATTTCCAAGAACCCAATCCAGCATAGCAGAACTAAACACATAGATATAAGACATCACTTCATAAGAAACCCTGTGGAAGACAAAGTGATTTCCTTGGAACATGTGTCCACTGAACTACAGCTAGTTAACATCTTTACAAAGGCTCTAGATGCTGATCAATTTGAGAATCTAAGAGGAAAATTGGGTATTCTCATGTATGAGGACTCATAGCAATTACTGGCACGTGAGGGTTTTAAAACTTCAATGCAGTCCACGACCTTGACCATAAAAACTCTCCATTCCATGCAAACGTGCTATATCATTGCATATACAATTTTCTCTGCCTCCTGCACTCTATAAAATTCTTAGTCTGCACTCCACAACAAGATGTCTTTCCATCATGATGCCTCTTCATCCAAGACCCCTCCCAAATCCTTAAAAGATGCCCCTTCCACTGCTGAAGAATCCAAGAGCAAGTATCCTCCTCCCACTACTGAAGAACTTAGGCGAATCAGAAACAGGGAAGGCTTGGCATACGTAGAAAAATCCATTGGGGAATTTTTAGATGATATACTCAAGAAAGGTCTGCCTTTTCGGTGCATCACCATTCCCCTAGCTCTCTGGGATCCACCTCATAATTCTTATATGCCAGAGGAAGACCCTGATGACATCAATAAGGACATATCATTGTCAGATTCAGATGACAGTGATTCCAGTTCCTCTGAGGAAGATGAATAATGTGGGCTGATAAACTGCTGTGGGGCTCAGTCTGCTGGTTGCTAGGCTAATGACATGTGTTGCTGGTTTGAGTACTTCATTGCTTTTGTTTTGACTTTTGTAACAACTTGAATGTGTGATGCTCTCCATGAGCTGTTTTTGTTTATAATGACCCCAAACATATGTAATGTTACTCATTATGATCTATACTATGTTATTAGTTTGATCTTAATTTGTGGCTAAAAAGGGGGAGAGAGTGTTAAATAACAGCAGGTAATGACAGACATAAGATTAGAGAAGTGTATCTTTTACAGGTGGAAGACTTGGTTGAATTGCTGCTACTAGTGTGTTGCACGTGTGCTGCAAGGTGCTGCTGCAAATATGCATAACAGCTGATGTTGTTAGTGTTGTGTGAGTTGCTAAGGAGTATAGGAATGTGTGTTAGATGTGTGTGTGTTCCTTGATGGAACCTAGTAGTATTGTAGCTGCTAGTAGGGTGTGTTTCTATAGGGTGTTTGCAGAACGTATGTGGTTGTGCACCTCTTTAGTGGGAGTAGCATAGGATGTTGTGCTTCACAGGTGATTTTGCACTTCAGGATGTCATCCTGAACGTCATAACATCCAGAGCAGGCTGGATGAATTTGTGCGACTGCAGGTTGGTTGCAGGTTGTGTGTACTGGTGTGCTGTACATCAGTTGAGGGTGGGTTACCCAGAATGTTATTCAATATATTTTGACATCTGTAGTGATAACTAACAGATGATTGTGTGTGAATAGGTTGATCCTGAGAGCTAATAGTGTGAGTGTGTGTAAACAACACCGATAGTGTGTAGCTAGTAGCTTTCCTGCATGATATGTTAGACTTCTACTGCTTATAATCTCTGATACTATAACAGATTATTTTAGCCAAAAATTTACCAAAGAGGGAGTTTATAGATGCTCTTAATTGGCTGCATTTTATGGCAAAACATTGTTGTATGAATGAATGTCATAACTGATGTTATGACATACATGAAGAGTGTTCTGCAGGTAGAGCTAAGAGTAAGTGAAGCTGAATGTCATGGTTGGATGTTATGACATCAAGTGTATGACATCAGGACGGGCAGGGTTTGCTTTTCTGTTATTAGCTCAGGCTATACTTCAGGAAATAATCCAGGAAGCATAGTTATTTTAGGCGACATAACATGCATTGCTGAGGATAACATAGAAGACTCCTATCTTGGGTAAACCTAGTTTCTCCATCAAGGCCCAAAGCAAGTTTGTCGCTATAAATAACAGAAGGATCATTCCTAATAGGGCACAACTTCTGAAGAGAGACTGGAGAGTGTGTCTTGTGAGTGAAGAGGTTGTTCTTCACGTGGTTTGTGGGAGTGAAGAATTTTGGTTCTTCACGTATTAGGATACTTGTATGCCAAGCAATTGTTAGCCCCAAGATGTAATTGTGGTTGACACTGAACTGGGTGAACAATTATTTGTGTCATTTACTGCTTTTCATTTACAGTTTATTATTAAGTGCAGTAGTCTATGTTAGTGTGGATGTTATAACATTCGTGGTAACATCCACTACAGGTATCTAAAATTTCAATAACTATATATAGAGGTAAGTTCTCTTCCATTTATCATCTTATTCTACCTCTCTTGTATGCATTGCATTAGTAATATATAAACTCTTTAAACCTCTCATCATTACCTCCAAATGGCACCAAAAAGAATTCGTTCATCTCAAGCTTCTCCGTCATATTTCTCAAAAAATTTCTCTTCTTAAGAGTAAGAAAATACCTTTAATCGTTATTTCTATGAAAGAGAAATCTTGGTTATCTCTACTTGGATGACTAAATTTTCAAATATTTCAATTTTATCAAAGCCTTCAAAGATGTCAGCTTGAGGAATTTAATCTTCGAAGTGCCTCGAGAAAGATTTATCGAGTTAGTAAGAGTTCTATTAAAATATCTCCTACTCCAATAGTGTTCTAAACTCCATATTTAAGAAGCACTCAATTGAACTATCCAATGAAGAATTCGCACGAGCTTACAACCTATAGTTCTTCAATCAAGATTGTAGTAGGTAATGAGTTCAATTTTGATCTTCGTGTCCAGTCTCTTTTGATTGATCTATCTTCATATATTCATACTCCATTCACCTTTGGAATTATACACCCGAATATTCAGATGATTCACTATATGATAAATCATGTTCACTTTAAAAGGAAGAGAAAATCAAGCACCATTTACAAATTAAATATCGCACCATTTTGGGTTTTGGAAAATCAAGTTGAGAAAATTTGGGTAGATGATATAATCCATCATATGATGGATAACAAAAATAAAAATATAATTTTACCATATGGTG
>CAWUDS030005740.1:0-46852 GCA_963859935.3 Lathyrus sativus | reverse complement strand
CTATATTATACAAAATATATATCATGGATTATACTCTTTTAACTTTGTATTTTTGTGGGGGAAAACCTAAAATTTTGTGATGGAGTAGAAAAATTAAATATAACTAATCATTTACATTTACTGTAGTCTATTATTTTTTTTGCTTAGTGATTAAAAAACCTAAAACTTTAGGATGGTGAGGAAAAATATAGAATATTTTTTGATGTAATATACCATAAGTCAATGTGAATACAATGAATATAGACAATATTGAGCTTGATTATTTTATTTTAATTGTTCTAGATACATGTAAATTATGAGTCATTCATTTGTAGTCTCTTAACTTAGTTTCTCAGAGGTGAAGAAACCAAAATTTTGGTGATGGAGAAGAAGAAAAACATAGAAATTTTTTACATCTATTATACCATAATAAAATGTGATTATGGTGAACACAAATAACATTGAGATTGAATATTTAATTTTAGTGATTACCCATGTAGATATCATTTATTTGTCATTCATTTATACTCTTTTAACAATGTGCCTTACTGACGAACACACATGAAATTTGGTGATGGAGAAGAAACATATTGAACATATTTACATCTAATTTACCATAATTCAATGTGAAAATGGTAAATATAAATAATTTTGAGCTTGATTATTTAATTTCAATTATTACCTATGTTATACAAAATATATGTCATGGATTACACTGTTTTAACTTTTATTTTGGTGGGGGAAAACCTAAAATTTTGTGATGGAGTAGAAAAATAAAATATAACTAATCATTTACATTTACTGTAGTCTATTATGTTTTTCTACTTAGTGATAAAAAAACCTAAAAGTTTAGGATGGTGAGGAAAAATATAGAATATTTTTTGATGTAATATACCATAAGTCAATGTGAATACAATGAATATAGACAATATTGAGCTTGATTATTTTATTTTAATTGTTCTAGATACATGTAAATTACGGGTCATTCATTTGTAGTCTCTTAACTTAGTTTCTCAGATGTGAAGAAACCAAAATTTGGTGATGGAGAAGAAGAAAAACATAGAAATTTTTTACATCTATTATACCATAATAAAATGTGATTATGGTGAACACAAATAACATTGAGATTGAATATTTAATTTTAGTGATTACCCATGTAGATATAATTTATTTGTCATTCATTTATACTCTTTTAACAATGTGCCTTACTAACGAACACACATGAAATTTGGTGATGGAGAAGAAACATATTGAACATATTTACATATAATTTACCATAATTCAATATGAAAATGGTAAATATAAATAAATTTGAGCTTGATTATTCAGTTTCAATTTTTACCTATATTATACAAAATATATATCATGGATTATACTCTTTTAACTTTGTATTTTGGTGGGGGAAAACCTAAAATTTTGTGATGGAGTAGAAAAATAAAATATAACTAATCATTTACATTTACTCTAGTCTATTATGTATTTCTGCTTAGTGATAAAAAAAACCTAAAACTTAGGGATGGTGAGGAAAAATATAGAATATTTTTTGATGTAATATACCATAAGTCAATATGAATACAATGAATATAGACAATATTGAGCTTGATTATTTTATTTTAATTTTTCTACATACATGTAATATACGGGTCATTCATTTGTAGTCTCTTAACTTAGTTTCTTAGAGGTGAAGATACCAAAATTTTGGTGATGGAGAAGAAGAAAAACATAGAAATTTTTTACATCTAATATACCATAATAAAACGTGATTATGGTGAACACAAATAACATTGAGATTGAATATTTAATTTTAGTGATTACCCATGTAGATATAATTTATTTATCATTCATTTATACTCTTTTAACAATGTGCCTTACTGACGAACACACATGAAATTTGGTGATGGAGAAGAAACATATTGAACATATTTACATCTAATTTACCATAATTCAATGTGAAAATGGTAAATATAAATAAATTTGAGCTTGATTATTTAGTTTCAATTTTTACCTATATTATACAAAATATATATCATGGATTATACTCTTTTAACTTTGTATTTTTGTGGGGGAAAACCTAAAATTTTGTGATGGAGTAGAAAAATTAAATATAACTAATCATTTACATTTACTGTAGTCTATTATTTTTTTTTGCTTAGTGATTAAAAAACCTAAAACTTTAGGATGGTGAGGAAAAATATAGAATATTTTTTGATGTAATATACCATAAGTCAATGTGAATACAATGAATATAGACAATATTGAGCTTGATTATTTTATTTTAATTGTTCTACATACATGTAAATTACGAGTCATTCATTTGTAGTCTCTTAACTTAGTTTCTCAGAGGTGAAGAAACCAAAATTTTGGTGATGGAGAAGAAGAAAAACATAGAAATTTTTTACATCTATTATACCATAATAAAATGTGATTATGGTGAACACAAATAACATTGAGATTGAATATTTAATTTTAGTGATTACCCATGTAGATATAATTTATTTGTCATTCATTTATACTCTTTTAACAATGTGCCTTACTGACGAACACACATGAAATTTGGTGATGGAGAAGAAACATATTGAACATATTTACATCTAATTTACCATAATTCAATGTGAAAATGGTAAATATAAATAATTTTGAGCTTGATTATTTAATTTCAATTTTTACCTATGTTATACAAAATACATGTCATGGATTACACTGTTTTAACTTTTTATTTTGGTGGGGGAAAACCTAAAATTTTGTGATGGAGTAGAAAAATAAAATATAACTAATCATTTACATTTACTGTAGTCTATTATGTTTTTCTGCTTAGTGATTAAAAAGCTAAAAGTTTAGGATGGTGAGGAAAAATATAGAATATTTTTTGATGTAATATACCATAAGTCAATGTGAATACAATGAATATAGACAATATTGAGCTTGATTATTTTATTTTAATTGTTCTAGATACATGTAAATTACGGGTCATTCATTTGTAGTCTCTTAACTTAGTTTCTCAGATGTGAAGAAACCAAAATTTGGTGATGGAGAAGAAGAAAAACATAGAAATTTTTTACATCTATTATACCATAATAAAATGTGATTATGGTGAACACAAATAACATTGAGATTGAATATTTAATTTTAGTGATTACCCATGTAGATATAATTTATTTGTCATTCATTTATACTCTTTTAACAATGTGCCTTACTAACGAACACACATGAAATTTGGTGATGGAGAAGAAACATATTGAACATATTTACATATAATTTACCATAATTCAATATGAAAATGGTAAATATAAATAAATTTGAGCTTGATTATTTAGTTTCAATTTTTACCTATATTATACAAAATATATATCATGGATTATACTCTTTTAACTTTGTATTTTGGTGGGGGAAAACCTAAAATTTTGTGATGGAGTAGAAAAATAAAATATAACTAATCATTTACATTTACTCTAGTCTATTATGTATTTCTGCTTAGTGATAAAAAAAAAACCTAAAACTTAGGGATGGTGAGGAAAAATATAGAATATTTTTTGATGTAATATACCATAAGTCAATATGAATACAATGAATATAGACAATATTGAGCTTGATTATTTTATTTTAATTTTTCTACATACATGTAATATACGGGTCATTCATTTGTAGTCTCTTAACTTAGTTTCTTAGAGGTGAAGAAACCAAAATTTTGGTGATGGAGAAGAAGAAAAACGTAGAAATTTTTTACATCTAATATACCATAATAAAACGTGATTATGGTGAACACAAATAACATTGAGATTGAATATTTAATTTTAGTGATTACCCATGTAGATATAATTTATTTGTCATTCATTTATACTCTTTTAACAATGTGCCTTACTGACGAACACACATGAAATTTGGTGATGGAGAAGAAACATATTGAACATATTTACATCTAATTTACCATAATTCAATGTGAAAATGGTAAATATAAATAATTTTGAGCTTGATTATTTAATTTCAATTATTACTTATGTTATACAAAATATATGTCATGGATTACACTGTTTTAACTTTGTATTTTGGTGGGGGGAAACCTAAAATTTTGTGATGGAGTAGAAAAATAAAATATAACTAATCATTTACATTTACTGTAGTCTATTATGTTTTTCTGCTTAGTAATTAAAAAACCTAAAACTTTAGGATGGTAAGGAAAAATATAGAATATTTTTTGATTTAATATACCATAAGTCAATGTGAATACAATGAATATAGACAATATTGAGCTTGATTAATTTATTTTAATTGTTCTACATACATGTAAATTACGGGTCATTCATTTGTAGTCTCTTAACTTAGTTTCTCAGAGGTGAAGAAACCAAAATTTTGGTGATGGAGAAGAAGAAAAACATAGAAATTTTTTACATCTATTATACCATAATAAAATGTGATTATGGTGAACACAAATAACATTGAGATTGAATATTTAATTTTAGTGATTACCCATGTAGATATAATATATTTGTCATTCATTTATACTCTTTTAACAATGTGCCTTACTGACGAACACACATGAAATTTGGTGATGGAGAAGAAACATATTGAACATATTTACATATAATTTACCATAATTCAATATGAAAATGGTAAATATAAATAAATTTGAGCTTGATTATTTAGTTTCAATTTTTACCTATATTATACAAAATATATATCATGGATTATACTCTTTTAACTTTGTATTTTGGTGGGGGAAAACCTAAAATTTTGGGATGGAGTAGAAAAATAAAATATAACTAATCATTTACATTTACTCTAGTCTATTATGTATTTCTGCTTAGTGATAAAAAAAACCTAAAACTTAGGGATGGGGAGGAAAAATATAGAATATTTTTTGATATAATATACCATAAGTCAATATGAATACAATGAATATAGACAATATTGAGCTTGATTATTTTATTTTAATTTTTCTACATACATGTAAATTACGGGTCATTCATTTGTAGTCTCTTAACTTAGTTTCTCAGAGGTGAAGATACCAAAATTTTGGTGATGGAGAAGAAGAAAAACATAGAAATTTTTTACATCTAATATACCATAATAAAACGTGATTATGGTGAACACAAATAACATTGAGATTGAATATTTAATTTTAGTGATTACCCATGTAGATATAATTTATTTGTCATTCATTTATACTCTTTTAACAGTGTGCCTTACTAACGAACACACATGAAATTTGGTGATGGAGAAGAAACATATTGAACATATTTACATCTAATTTACCATAAATCAATGTGAAAATGGTAAATATAAATAAATTTGAGCTTGATTATTTAGTTTCAATTTTTACCTATATTATACAAAATATATGTCATGGATTATACTCTTTTAACTTTGTATTTTGGTGGGGGAAAACCTAAAATTTTGTGATGGAGTAGAAAAATTAAATATAACTAATCATTTACATTTACTGTAGTCTATTATGTATTTTTGCTTAGTGATAAAAAAAACCTAAAACTTTAGGATGGTGAGGAAAAATATAGAATATTTTTTGATGTAATATACCATAAGTCAATGTGAATACAATGAATATAGACAATATTGAGCTTGATTGTTTTATTTTAATTGTTATACATACATGTAAATTACGGGTCATTGATTTGTAGTCTCTTAACTTAGTTTCTCAGAGGTGAAGAAACCAAAATTTTGGTGATGGAGAAGAAGAAAAACATAGAAATTTTTTACATCTATTATACCATAATAAAATGTGATTATGGTGAACACAAATAACATTGAGATTGAATATTTAATTTTAGTGATTACCCATGTAGATATAATTTATTTGTCATTCATTTATACTCTTTTAACAATGTGCCTTACTGACGAACACACATGAAATTTGGTGATGGAGAAGAAACATATTGAACATATTTACATCTAATTTACCATAATTCAATGTGAAAATGGTAAATATAAATAAATTTGAGCTTGATTATTTAATTTCAATTTTTACCTATATTATACAAAATACATGTAATGGATTATACTCTTTTAACTTTGTATTTTGGTGGGGGAAAACCTAAAATTTTGTGATGGAGTAGAAAAATAAAATATAACTAATCATTTACATTTACTGTATTTTATTATGTTTTTCTGCTTAGTGATTAAAAAGCTAAAACTTTAGGATGGTGAGGAAAATAATAGAATATTTTTTGATGTAATATACCATAAGTCAATGTGAATAGAATGAATATAGACAATATTGAGCTTGATTATTTTATTTTAATTGTTCTACATACATGTAAATTACGGGTCATTCATTTGTAGTCTCTTAACTTAGTTTCTCAGAGGTGAAGAAACCAAAATTTGGTGATGGAGAAGAAGAAAAACGTAGAAATTTTTTACATCTATTATACAATAATAAAATGTGATTATGGTGAACACAAATAACATTGAGATTGAATATTTAATTTTAGTGATTACCCATGTAGATATAATTTATTTGTCATTCATTTATACTCTTTTAACAATGTGCCTTACTGACGAACACACATGAAATTTGGTGATGGAGAAGAAACATATTGAACATATTTACATCTAATTCACCATAATTCAATGTGAAAATGGTAAATATAAATAAATTTGAGCTTGATTATTTAATTTCAATTTTTACCTATATTATACAAAATATATGTCATGGATTATACTCTTTTAACTTTGTATTTTGGTGGGGGAAAACCTAAAATTTTGTGATGGAGTAGAAAAATAAAATATAACTAATCATTTACATTTACTGTAGTCTATTATGTATTTCTGCTTAGTGATAAAAAAAACCTAAAACTTAGAGATGGTGAGGAAAAATATAGAATATTTTTTGATGTAATATACCATAAGTCAATGTGAATACAATGAATATAGACAATATTGAGCTTGATTGTTTTATTTTAATTGTTATACATACATGTAAATTACGGGTCATTGATTTGTAGTCTCTTAACTTAGTTTCTCAGAGGTGAAGATACCAAAATTTTGGTGATGGAGAAGAAGAAAAACATAGAAATTTTTTACACCTATTATACCATAATAAAATGTGATTATGGTGAACACAAATAACATTGAGATTGAATATTTAATTTTAGTGGTTACCCATGTAGATATAATTTATTTGTCATTCATTTATACTCTTTTAACAATGTGCCTTACTGACGAACACACATGAAATTTGGTGATGGAGAAGAAACATATTGAACATATTTACATCTAATTTGCCATAATTCAATGTGAAAATGGTAAATATAAATAAATTTGAGCTTGATTATTTAGTTTTAACTTTTACCTATATTATACAAAATATATATCATGGATTATACTCTTTTAACTTTGTATTTTGGTGGGGGAAAACCTAAAATTTTGTGATGGAGTAGAAAAATAAAATATAACTAATCATTTACATTTACTGTAGTCTATTATGTATTTCTGCTTAGTGATAAAAAAAACCTAAAACTTAGGGATGGTGAGGAAAAATATAGAATTTTTTTGATGTAATATACCATAAGTCAATGTGAATACAACGAATATAGACAATATTGAGCTTGATTATTTTATTTTAATTGTTCTACATACATGTAAATTACGGGTCATTCACTTGTAGTCTCTTAACTTAGTTTCTCAGAGGTGAAGAAACAAAAATTTGGTGATGGAGAAGAAGAAAAACATAGAATTTTTTTACATCTATTATACCATAATAAAATGTGATTATGGTGAACACAAATAACATTGAGATTGAATATTTAATTTTAGTGATTACCCATGTAGATATAATTTATTTGTCATTCATTTATACTCTTTTAACAGTGTGCCTTACTGACGAACACACATGAAATTTGGTGATGGAGAAGAAACATATTGAACATATTTACATCTAATTTACCATAAATCAATGTGAAAATGGTAAATATAAATAAATTTGAGCTTGATTATTTAGTTTCAATTTTTACCTATATTATACAAAATATATGTCATGGATTATACTCTTTTAACTTTGTATTTTGGTGGGGGAAAACCTAAAATTTTGTGATGGAGTAGAAAAATTAAATATAACTAATCATTTACATTTACTGTAGTCTATTATGTATTTTTGCTTAGTGATAAAAAAAACCTAAAATTTTAGGATGGTGAGGAAAAATATAGAATATTTTTTGATGTAATATACCATAAGTCAATGTGAATACAATGAATATAGACAATATTGAGCTTGATTGTTTTATTTTAATTGTTATACATACATGTAAATTACGGGTCATTGATTTGTAGTCTCTTAACTTAGTTTCTCAGAGGTGAAGAAACCAAAATTTTGGTGATGGAGAAGAAGAAAAACATAGAAATTTTTTACATCTATTATACCATAATAAAATGTGATTATGGTGAACACAAATAACATTGAGATTGAATATTTAATTTTAGTGATTACCCATGTAGATATAATTTATTTGTCATTCATTTATACTCTTTTAACAATGTGCCTTACTGACGAACACACATGAAATTTGGTGATGGAGAAGAAACATATTGAACATATTTACATCTAATTTACCATAATTCAATGTGAAAATGGTAAATATAAATAAATTTGAGCTTGATTATTTAATTTCAATTTTTACCTATATTATACAAAATACATGTAATGGATTATACTCTTTTAACTTTGTATTTTGGTGGGGGAAAACCTAAAATTTTGTGATGGAGTAGAAAAATAAAATATAACTAATCATTTACATTTACTGTATTTTATTATGTTTTTCTGCTTAGTGATTAAAAAGCTAAAACTTTAGGATGGTGAGGAAAATAATAGAATATTTTTTGATGTAATATACCATAAGTCAATGTGAATAGAATGAATATAGACAATATTGAGCTTGATTATTTTATTTTAATTGTTCTACATACATGTAAATTACGGGTCATTCATTTGTAGTCTCTTAACTTAGTTTCTCAGAGGTGAAGAAACCAAAATTTGGTGATGGAGAAGAAGAAAAACGTAGAAATTTTTTACATCTATTATACAATAATAAAATGTGATTATGGTGAACACAAATAACATTGAGATTGAATATTTAATTTTAGTGATTACCCATGTAGATATAATTTATTTGTCATTCATTTATACTCTTTTAACAATGTGCCTTACTGACGAACACACATGAAATTTGGTGATGGAGAAGAAACATATTGAACATATTTACATCTAATTCACCATAATTCAATGTGAAAATGGTAAATATAAATAAATTTGAGCTTGATTATTTAATTTCAATTTTTACCTATATTATACAAAATATATGTCATGGATTATACTCTTTTAACTTTGTATTTTGGTGGGGGAAAACCTAAAATTTTGTGATGGAGTAGAAAAATAAAATATAACTAATCATTTACATTTACTGTAGTCTATTATGTATTTCTGCTTAGTGATAAAAAAAACCTAAAACTTAGAGATGGTGAGGAAAAATATAGAATATTTTTTGATGTAATATACCATAAGTCAATGTGAATACAATGAATATAGACAATATTGAGCTTGATTGTTTTATTTTAATTGTTATACATACATGTAAATTACGGGTCATTGATTTGTAGTCTCTTAACTTAGTTTCTCAGAGGTGAAGATACCAAAATTTTGGTGATGGAGAAGAAGAAAAACATAGAAATTTTTTACATCTATTATACCATAATAAAATGTGATTATGGTGAACACAAATAACATTGAGATTGAATATTTAATTTTAGTGGTTACCCATGTAGATATAATTTATTTGTCATTCATTTATACTTTTTTAACAATGTGCCTTACTGACGAACACACATGAAATTTGGTGATGGAGAAGAAACATATTGAACATATTTACATCTAATTTGCCATAATTCAATGTGAAAATGGTAAATATAAATAAATTTGAGCTTGATTATTTAGTTTTAACTTTTACCTATATTATACAAAATATATATCATGGATTATACTCTTTTAACTTTGTATTTTGGTGGGGGAAAACCTAAAATTTTGTGATGGAGTAGAAAAATAAAATATAACTAATCATTTACATTTACTGTAGTCTATTATGTATTTCTGCTTAGTGATAAAAAAAACCTAAAACTTAGGGATGGTGAGGAAAAATATAGAATTTTTTTGATGTAATATACCATAAGTCAATGTGAATACAACGAATATAGACAATATTGAGCTTGATTATTTTATTTTAATTGTTCTACATACATGTAAATTACGGGTCATTCACTTGTAGTCTCTTAACTTAGTTTCTCAGAGGTGAAGAAACAAAAATTTGGTGATGGAGAAGAAGAAAAACATAGAATTTTTTTACATCTATTATACCATAATAAAATGTGATTATGGTGAACACAAATAACATTGAGATTGAATATTTAATTTTAGTGATTACCCATGTTTATATAATTTATTTGTCATTCATTTATACTCTTTTAACAATGTGCCTTACTGACGAACACACATGAAATTTGGTGATGGAGAAGAAACATATTGAACATATTTACATCTAATTTACCATAACTCAATATGAAAATGGTAAATATAAATAAATTTGAGCTTGATTATTTAGTTTCAATTTTTACCTATATTATACAAAATATATATATCATGGATTACACTCTTTTAACTTTGTATTTTGGTGGGGGAAAACCTAAAATTTTGTGATTGAGTAGAAAAATAAAATATAACTTATCATGTACATTTACTGTAGTCTATTATGTATTTCTGCTTTGTGATAAAAAAAACCTAAAACTTAGGGTTGATGAGATAAAATATAGAATATTTTTTGATGTAATATACCATAAGTCAATGTGAATACAATGAATATAAACAATATTGAGCTTGATTATTTTATTTTAATTGTTCTACATACATGTAAATTACGGGTCATTCACTTGTAGTCTCTTAACTTAGTTTCTCAGAGGTGAATAAACAAAAATTTGGTGATGAAGAAGAAGAAAAACATAGAAATTTTTTACATCTATTATACCATAATAAAATGTGATTATGGTGAACACAAATAACATTGAGATTGAATATTTAATTTTAGTGATTACCCATGTAGATATAATTTATTTGTCATTCATTTATACTCTTTTAACAATGTGCCTTACTGACGAACACACATGAAATTTGGTGATGGAGAAGAAACATATTGAACATATTTACATCAAATTTACCATAATTCAATGTGAAAATGGTAAATATAAATAATTTTGAGCTTGATTATTTAATTTCAATTATTACCTATATTATACGAAATATATGTCATGGATTACACTGTTTTAACTTTGTATTTTGGTGGTGGAAAACCTAAAATTTTGTGATGGAGTAGAAAAATAAAATATAACTAATCATTTACATTTACTGTAGTCTATTATGTTTTTCTGCTTAGTAATTAAAAAACCTAAAACTTTAGGATGGTAAGGAAAAATATAGAATATTTTTTGATGTAATATACCATAAGTCAATGTGAATACAATGAATATAGACAATATTGAGCTTGATTAATTTATTTTAATTGTTCTACATACATGTAAATTACGGGTCATTCATTTGTAGTCTCTTAACTTAGTTTCTCAGAGGTGAAGAAACCAAAATTTTGGTGATGGAGAAGAAGAAAAACATAGAAATTTTTTACATCTATTATACCATAATAAAATGTGATTATGGTGAACACAAATAACATTGAGATTGAATATTTAATTTTAGTGATTACCCATGTAGATATAATATATTTGTCATTCATTTATACTCTTTTAACAATGTGCCTTACTGACGAACACACATGAAATTTTGTGATGGAGAAGAAACATATTGAACATATTTACACCTAATTTGCCATAATTCAATGTGTAAATTGTAAATATAAATAAATTTGAGCTTGATTATTTAATTTTAACTTTTACCTATATTATACAAAATATATGTCATGGATTATACTCTTTTAACTTTGTATTTTGGTGGGGGGAAAAGTAAAATTGTGTGATGAAGTAGAAAAATAAAATATAACTAATCATTTTAATTTACTGTATTTTATTATGTTTTTCTGCTTAGTGATTAAAAAACCGAAAACTTTAGGATGGTGAGGAAAAACATAGAATATTTTTTGATGTAATATACCATAAGTCAATGTGAATACAATGAATATAGACAATATTGAGCTTGATTATTTTATTTTAATTGTTCTAGATACATGTAAATTACGGGTCATTCATTTGTAGTCTCTTAACTTAGTTTCTCAGATGTGAAGAAACCAAAATTTGGTGATGGAGAAGAAGAAAAACATAGAAATTTTTTACATCTATTATACCATAATAAAATGTGATTATGGTGAACAAAAATAACATTGAGATTGAATATTTAATTTTAGTGATTACCCATGTAGATATAATTTATTTGTCATTCATTTATACTCTTTTAAGAATGTGCCTTACTGACGAACACACATGAAATTTGGTGATGGAGAAGAAAGATTTTGAACATATTTGCATCTAATTTACCATAATTCAATGTGAAAATGTTAAATATAAATAAATTTGAGCTTGATTATTTAGTTTCAATTTTTACCTATATTATACAAAATATATATCTTGGATTATACTCTTTTAACTTTGTATTTTGCTTGGGGAAAACCTAAAATTTTGTGATGGAGTAGAAAAATAAAATATAACTAATCATTTACATTTACTGTATTCTATTATGTATTTCTGCTTAGTGATAAAAAAAACCTAAAACTTAGGGTTGGTGAGGAAAAATATAGAATATTTTTTGATGTAATATACCATAAGTCAATGTGAATACAATGAATATAAACAATATTGAGCTTGATTATTTTATTTTAATTGTTCTACATACATGTAAATTACGGGTCATTCATTTGTAGTCTCTTAACTTAGTTTCTCAGAGGTGAAGAAACCAAAATTTTGGTGATGGAAAAGAAGAAAAACATAGAAATTTTTTACATCTATTATACCATAATAAAATGTGATTATGGTGAACACAAATAACATTGAGATTGAATATTTAATTTTAGTGATTACCCATGTAGATATAATTTATTTGTCATTCATTTATACTCTTTTAACAATGTGCCTTACTGACGAACACACATGAAATTTGGTGATGGAGAAGAAACATATTGAACATATTTACATCTAATTTACCATAATTCAATGTGAAAATGGTAAATATAAATAAATTTAAGTTTGATTATTTAATTTCAATTTTTACCTATATTATACAAAATATATATCTTGGATTATACTCTTTTAACTTTGTATTTTGGTGGGGGAAAACCTAAAATTTTGTGATGGAGTAGAAAAATAAAATATAACTAATCATTTACATTTACTGTAGTCTATTATGTATTTCTGCTTAGTGATAAAAAAAACCTAAAACTTAGGGATGGTGAGGAAAAATATAGAATATTTTTTGATGTAATATACCATAAGTCAATGTGAATACAATGAATACAAACAATATTGAGCTTGATTATTTTATTTTAATTGTTCTACATACATGTAAGTTACGGGTCATTCATTTGTAGTCTCTTAACTTAGTTTCTCAGAGGTGAAGAAACCAAAATTTTGGTGATGGAGAAGAAGAAAAACATAGAAATTTTTTACATCTATTATACCATAATAAAATGTGATTATGGTGAACACAAATAACATTGAGATTGAATATTTAATTTTAGTGATTACCCATGTAGATATAATTTATTTGTCATTCATTTATACTCTTTTAACAATGTGCCTTACTGACGAACACACATGAAATTTGGTGATGGAGAAGAAACGTATTGAACATATTTACATCTAATTTACCATAATTCAATGAGAAAATGGTAAATATAAATAAATTTAAGCTTGATTATTTAATTTCAATTTTTACCTATATTATACAAAATATATGTCATGGATTATACTCTTTTAACTTTGTATTTTGGTGGGGGAAAACCTAAAATTTTGTGATGGGGTAGAAAAATAAAATATAACTAATCATTTACATTTACTATATTTTATTATGTTTTTCTGCTTAGTGATTAAAAATCCGAAAACTTTAGGATGGTGAGGAAAAATATAGAATATTTTTTGATGTAATATACCATAAGTCAATGTGAATACAATGAATATAGACAATATTGAGCTTGATTATTTTATTTTAATTGTTCTACATACATGTAAATTACGGGTCATTCATTTGTAGTCTCTTAACTTAGTTTCTCAGAGGTGAAGAAACCAAAATTTGGTGATGGAGAAGAAGAAAAACATAGAAATTTTTTACATCTATTATACCATAATAAAATGTGATTATGGTGAACACAAATACCATTGAGATTGAATATTTAATTTTAGTGATTACCCATGTAGATATAATTTATTTGTCATTCATTTATACTCTTTTAACAATGTACCTTACTGACGAACACACATGAAATTTGGTGATGGAGAAGAAACATATTGAACATATTTACATCTAATTTACCATAATTCAATGTGAAAATGGTAAATATAAATAAATTTAAGCTTGATTATTTAACTTCAATTTTTACCTATATTATACAAAATATATGTCATGGATTATACTCTTTTAACTTTGTATTTTGGTGGGGGGAAACCTAAAATTTTGTGATGGAGTAGAAAAATAAAATATAACTAATCATTTACATTTACTGTATTTTATTATGTTTTTCTGCTTAATGATTAAAAAACCTAAAACTTTAGGATGGTGAGGAAAAATATAGAATATTTTTTGATGTAATATACCATAAGTCAATGTGAATACAATGAATATAGACAATATTGAGCTTGATTATTTTATTTTAATTGTTCTACATACATGTAAATTACGGGTCATTCATTTGTAGTCTCTTAACTTAGTTTCTCAGAGGTGAAGAAACCAAAATTTGGTGATGGAGAAGAAGAAAAACATAGAAATTTTTTACATCTATTATACCATAATAAAATGTGATTATGGTGAACACAAATACCATTGAGATTGAATATTTAATTTTATTGATTACCCGTGTAGATATAATTTATTTGTCATTCATTTATACTCTTTTAACAATGTGCCTTACTGACGAACACACATGAAATTTGGTGATGGAGAAGAAAGATATTGAACATATTTACATCTAATTTACCATAATTCAATGTGAAAATGGTAAATATAAATAAATTTGAGCTTGATTATTTAGTTTCAATTTTTACCTATATTATACAAAATATATATCTTGGATTATACTCTTTTAACTTTGTATTTTGGTGGGGGAAAACCTAAAATTTTGTGATGGAGTAGAAAAATAAAATATAACTTATCATGTACATTTACTGTAGTCTATTATGTATTTCTGCTTAGTGATAAAAAAAACCTAAAACTTAGGGATGGTGAGGAAAAATATAGAATATTTTTTGATGTAATATACCATAAGTCAATGTGAATACAATGAATACAAACAATATTGAGCTTGATTATTTTATTTTAATTGTTCTACATACATGTAAGTTACGGGTCATTCATTTGTAGTCTCTTAACTTAGTTTCTCAGAGGTGAAGAAACCAAAATTTTGGTGATGGAGAAGAAGAAAAACATAGAAATTTTTTACATCTATTATACCATAATAAAATGTGATTATGGTGAACACAAATAACATTGAGATTGAATATTTAATTTTAGTGATTACCCATGTAGATATAATTTATTTGTCATTCATTTATACTCTTTTAACAATGTGCCTTACTGACGAACACACATGAAATTTGGTGATGGAGAAGAAACGTATTGAACATATTTACATCTAATTTACCATAATTCAATGAGAAAATGGTAAATATAAATAAATTTAAGCTTGATTATTTAATTTCAATTTTTACCTATATTATACAAAATATATGTCATGGATTATACTCTTTTAACTTTGTATTTTGGTGGGGGAAAACCTAAAATTTTGTGATGGGGTAGAAAAATAAAATATAACTAATCATTTACATTTACTATATTTTATTATGTTTTTCTGCTTAGTGATTAAAAATCCGAAAACTTTAGGATGGTGAGGAAAAATATAGAATATTTTTTGATGTAATATACCATAAGTCAATGTGAATACAATGAATATAGACAATATTGAGCTTGATTATTTTATTTTAATTGTTCTACATACATGTAAATTACGGGTCATTCATTTGTAGTCTCTTAACTTAGTTTCTCAGAGGTGAAGAAACCAAAATTTGGTGATGGAGAAGAAGAAAAACATAGAAATTTTTTACATCTATTATACCATAATAAAATGTGATTATGGTGAACACAAATACCATTGAGATTGAATATTTAATTTTAGTGATTACCCATGTAGATATAATTTATTTGTCATTCATTTATACTCTTTTAACAATGTACCTTACTGACGAACACACATGAAATTTGGTGATGGAGAAGAAACATATTGAACATATTTACATCTAATTTACCATAATTCAATGTGAAAATGGTAAATATAAATAAATTTAAGCTTGATTATTTAACTTCAATTTTTACCTATATTATACAAAATATATGTCATGGATTATACTCTTTTAACTTTGTATTTTGGTGGGGGGAAACCTAAAATTTTGTGATGGAGTAGAAAAATAAAATATAACTAATCATTTACATTTACTGTATTTTATTATGTTTTTCTGCTTAATGATTAAAAAACCTAAAACTTTAGGATGGTGAGGAAAAATATAGAATATTTTTTGATGTAATATACCATAAGTCAATGTGAATACAATGAATATAGACAATATTGAGCTTGATTATTTTATTTTAATTGTTCTACATACATGTAAATTACGGGTCATTCATTTGTAGTCTCTTAACTTAGTTTCTCAGAGGTGAAGAAACCAAAATTTGGTGATGGAGAAGAAGAAAAACATAGAAATTTTTTACATCTATTATACCATAATAAAATGTGATTATGGTGAACACAAATACCATTGAGATTGAATATTTAATTTTATTGATTACCCGTGTAGATATAATTTATTTGTCATTCATTTATACTCTTTTAACAATGTGCCTTACTGACGAACACACATGAAATTTGGTGATGGAGAAGAAAGATATTGAACATATTTACATCTAATTTACCATAATTCAATGTGAAAATGGTAAATATAAATAAATTTGAGCTTGATTATTTAGTTTCAATTTTTACCTATATTATACAAAATATATATCTTGGATTATACTCTTTTAACTTTGTATTTTGGTGGGGGAAAACCTAAAATTTTGTGATGGAGTAGAAAAATAAAATATAACTTATCATGTACATTTACTGTAGTCTATTATGTATTTCTGCTTAGTGATAAAAAAAACCTAAAACTTAGGGTTGATGAGATAAAATATAGAATATTTTTTGATGTAATATACCATAAGTCAATGTGAATACAATGAATATAAACAATATTGAGCTTGATTATTTTATTTTAATTGTTCTACATACATGTAAATTACGGGTCATTCATTTGTAGTCTCTTAACTTAGTTTCTCAGAGGTGAAGAAACCAAAATTTTGGTGATGGAGAAGAAGAAAAACATAGAAATTTTTTACATCTATTATACCATAATAAAATGTGATTATGTTGAACAAAAATAACATTGAGATTGAATATTTAATTTTAGTGATTACCCATGTAGATATAATTTATTTGTCATTCATTTATACTCTTTTAACAATGTGCCTTACTGACGAACACACATGAAATTTGGTGATGGAGAAGAAACATATTGAACATATTTACATCTAATTTACCATAATTCAATGTGAAAATGGTAAATATAACTAAATTTAAGCTTGATTATTTAATTTCAATTTTAACCTATATTATACAAAATATATGTCATGGATTATACTCTTTTAACTTTGTATTTTGGTAGGGGAAAACCTAAAATTTTGTGATGGAGTAGAAAAATAAAATATAACTAATCATTTTAATCTACTGTATTTTATTATGTTTTTCTGCTTAGTGATTAAAAAACCGAAAACTTTAGGATGGTGAGGAAAAACATAGAATATTTTTTGATGTAATATACCATAAGTCAATGTGAATACAATGAATATAGACAATATTGAGCTTGATTATTTTATTTTAATTGTTCTACATACATGTAAATTACAGGTCATTCATTTGTAGTCTCTTAACTTAGTTTCTCAAAGGTGAAGAAACCAAAATTTTGGTGATGGAGAAGAAGAAAAACATAGAATTTTTTTACATCTATTATACCATAATAAAATGTGATTATGGTGAACAAAAATAACATTGAGATTGAATATTTAATTTTAGTGATTACCCATGTAGATATAATTTATTTGTCATTCATTTATACTCTTTTAAGAATGTGCCTTACTGACGAACACACATGAAATTTGGTGATGGAGAAGAAAGATTTTGAACATATTTGCATCTAATTTACCATAATTCAATGTGAAAATGTTAAATATAAATAAATTTGAGCTTGATTATTTAGTTTCAATTTTACCTATATTATACAAAATATATATCTTGGATTATACTCTTTTAACTTTGTATTTTGCTGGGGGAAAACCTAAAATTTTGTGATGGAGTAGAAAAATAAAATATAACTAATCATTTACATTTACTGTATTCTATTATGTATTTCTGCTTAGTGATAAAAAAAACCTAAAACTTAGGGTTGGTGAGGAAAAATATAGAATATTTTTTGATGTAATATACCATAAGTCAATGTGAATACAATGAATATAAACAATATTGAGCTTGATTATTTTATTTTAATTGTTCTACATACATGTAAATTACGGGTCATTCATTTGTAGTCTCTTAACTTAGTTTCTCAGAGGTGGAGAAACCAAAATTTTGGTGATGGAAAAGAAGAAAAACATAGAAATTTTTTACATCTATTATACCATAATAAAATGTGATTATGGTGAACACAAATAACATTGAGATTGAATATTTAATTTTAGTGATTACCCATGTAGATATAATTTATTTGTCATTCATTTATACTCTTTTAACAATGTGCCTTACTGACGAACACACATGAAATTTGGTGATGGAGAAGAAACATATTGAACATATTTACATCTAATTTACCATAATTCAATGTGAAAATGGTAAATATAAATAAATTTAAGCTTGATTATTTAATTTCAATTTTTACCTATATTATACAAAATATATATCTT
Organism: Lathyrus sativus; assembly: GCA_963859935.3. NCBI lineage: Eukaryota > Viridiplantae > Streptophyta > Magnoliopsida > Fabales > Fabaceae > Lathyrus > Lathyrus sativus. Next base: position 27,630 of record CAWUDS030005740.1, on the reverse strand, counting down.
GGATTATACTCTTTTAACTTTGTATTTTGGTGGGGGAAAACCTAAAATTTTGTGATGGAGTAGAAAAATAAAATATAACTAATCATTTACATTTACTGTAGTCTATTATGTATTTCTGCTTAGTGATAAAAAAACCTAAAACTTAGGGATGGTGAGGAAAAATATAGAATATTTTTTGATGTAATATACCATAAGTCAATGTGAATACAATGAATACAAACAATATTGAGCTTGATTATTTTATTTTAATTGTTCTACATACATGTAAGTTACGGGTCATTCATTTGTAGTCTCTTAACTTAGTTTCTCAGAGGTGAAGAAACCAAAATTTTGGTGATGGAGAAGAAGAAAAACATAGAAATTTTTTACATCTATTATACCATAATAAAATGTGATTATGGTGAACACAAATAACATTGAGATTGAATATTTAATTTTAGTGATTACCCATGTAGATATAATTTATTTGTCATTCATTTATACTCTTTTAACAATGTGCCTTACTGACGAACACACATGAAATTTGGTGATGGAGAAGAAACGTATTGAACATATTTACATCTAATTTACCATAATTCAATGTGAAAATGGTAAATATAAATAAATTTAAGCTTGATTATTTAATTTCAATTTTTACCTATATTATACAAAATATATGTCATGGATTATACTCTTTTAACTTTGTATTTTGGTGGGGGAAAACCTAAAATTTTGTGATGGGGTAGAAAAATAAAATATAACTAATCATTTACATTTACTATATTTTATTATGTTTTTCTGCTTAGTGATTAAAAATCCGAAAACTTTAGGATGGTGAGGAAAAATATAGAATATTTTTATATGTAATATACCATAAGTCAATGTGAATACAATGAATATAGACAATATTGAGCTTGATTATTTTATTTTAATTGTTCTACATACATGTAAATTACGGGTCATTCATTTGTAGTCTCTTAACTTAGTTTCTCAGAGGTGAAGAAACCAAAATTTGGTGATGGAGAAGAAGAAAAACATAGAAATTTTTTACATCTATTATACCATAATAAAATGTGATTATGGTGAACACAAATACCATTGAGATTGAATATTTAATTTTAGTGATTACCCATGTAGATATAATTTATTTGTCATTCATTTATACTCTTTTAACAATGTACCTTACTGACGAACACACATGAAATTTGGTGATGGAGAAGAAACATATTGAACATATTTACATCTAATTTACCATAATTCAATGTGAAAATGGTAAATATAAATAAATTTAAGCTTGATTATTTAACTTCAATTTTTACCTATATTATACAAAATATATGTCATGGATTATACTCTTTTAACTTTGTATTTTGGTGGGGGGAAACCTAAAATTTTGTGATGGAGTAGAAAAATAAAATATAACTAATCATTTACATTTACTGTATTTTATTATGTTTTTCTGCTTAATGATTAAAAAACCTAAAACTTTAGGATGGTGAGGAAAAATATAGAATATTTTTTGATGTAATATACCATAAGTCAATGTGAATACAATGAATATAGATAATATTGAGCTTGATTATTTTATTTTAATTGTTCTACATACATGTAAATTACGGGTCATTCATTTGTAGTCTCTTAACTTAGTTTCTCAGAGGTGAAGAAACCAAAATTTGGTGATGGAGAAGAAGAAAAACATAGAAATTTTTTACATCTATTATACCATAATAAAATGTGATTATGGTGAACACAAATACCATTGAGATTGAATATTTAATTTTATTGATTACCCGTGTAGATATAATTTATTTGTCATTCATTTATACTCTTTTAACAATGTGCCTTACTGACGAACACACATGAAATTTGGTGATGGAGAAGAAAGATATTGAACATATTTACATCTAATTTACCATAATTCAATGTGAAAATGGTAAATATAAATAAATTTGAGCTTGATTATTTAGTTTCAATTTTTACCTATATTATACAAAATATATATCTTGGATTATACTCTTTTAACTTTGTATTTTGGTGGGGGAAAACCTAAAATTTTGTGATGGAGTAGAAAAATAAAATATAACTAATCATTTACATTTACTGTATTTTATTATGTTTTTCTGCTTAATGATTAAAAAACCTAAAACTTTAGGATGGTGAGGAAAAATATAGAATATTTTTTGATGTAATATACCATAAGTCAATGTGAATACAATGAATATAGACAATATTGAGCTTGATTATTTTATTTTAATTGTTCTACATACATGTAAATTACGGGTCATTCATTTGTAGTCTCTTAACTTAGTTTCTCAGAGGTGAAGAAACCAAAATTTGGTGATGGAGAAGAAGAAAAACATAGAAATTTTTTACATCTATTATACCATAATAAAATGTGATTATGGTGAACACAAATACCATTGAGATTGAATATTTAATTTTAGTGATTACCCATGTAGATATAATTTATTTGTCATTCATTTATACTCTTTTAACAATGTACCTTACTGACGAACACACATGAAATTTGGTGATGGAGAAGAAACATATTGAACATATTTACATCTAATTTACCATAATTCAATGTGAAAATGGTAAATATAAATAAATTTAAGCTTGATTATTTAACTTCAATTTTTACCTATATTATACAAAATATATGTCATGGATTATACTCTTTTAACTTTGTATTTTGGTGGGGGGAAACCTAAAATTTTGTGATGGAGTAGAAAAATAAAATATAACTAATCATTTACATTTACTGTATTTTATTATGTTTTTCTGCTTAATGATTAAAAAACCTAAAACTTTAGGATGGTGAGGAAAAATATAGAATATTTTTTGATGTAATATACCATAAGTCAATGTGAATACAATGAATATAGATAATATTGAGCTTGATTATTTTATTTTAATTGTTCTACATACATGTAAATTACGGGTCATTCATTTGTAGTCTCTTAACTTAGTTTCTCAGAGGTGAAGAAACCAAAATTTGGTGATGGAGAAGAAGAAAAACATAGAAATTTTTTACATCTATTATACCATAATAAAATGTGATTATGGTGAACACAAATACCATTGAGATTGAATATTTAATTTTATTGATTACCCGTGTAGATATAATTTATTTGTCATTCATTTATACTCTTTTAACAATGTGCCTTACTGACGAACACACATGAAATTTGGTGATGGAGAAGAAAGATATTGAACATATTTACATCTAATTTACCATAATTCAATGTGAAAATGGTAAATATAAATAAATTTGAGCTTGATTATTTAGTTTCAATTTTTACCTATATTATACAAAATATATATCTTGGATTATACTCTTTTAACTTTGTATTTTGGTGGGGGAAAACCTAAAATTTTGTGATGGAGTAGAAAAATAAAATATAACTAATCATTTACATTTACTGTATTTTATTATGTTTTTCTGCTTAATGATTAAAAAACCTAAAACTTTAGGATGGTGAGGAAAAATATAGAATATTTTTTGATGTAATATACCATAAGTCAATGTGAATACAATGAATATAGACAATATTGAGCTTGATTATTTTATTTTAATTGTTCTACATACATGTAAATTACGGGTCATTCATTTGTAGTCTCTTAACTTAGTTTCTCAGAGGTGAAGAAACCAAAATTTGGTGATGGAGAAGAAGAAAAACATAGAAATTTTTTACATCTATTATACCATAATAAAATGTGATTATGGTGAACACAAATACCATTGAGATTGAATATTTAATTTTATTGATTACCCGTGTAGATATAATTTATTTGTCATTCATTTATACTCTTTTAACAATGTGCCTTACTGACGAACACACATGAAATTTGGTGATGGAGAAGAAAGATATTGAAGATATTTACATCTAATTTACCATAATTCAATGTGAAAATGGTAAATATAAATAAATTTGAGCTTGATTATTTAGTTTCAATTTTTACCTATATTATACAAAATATATATCTTGGATTATACTCTTTTAACTTTGTATTTTGGTGGGGGAAAACCTAAAATTTTGTGATGGAGTAGAAAAATAAAATATAACTAATCATTTACATTTACTGTAGTCTATTATGTATTTCTGCTTAGTGATAAAAAAAACCTAAAACTTAGGGATGGTGAGGAAAAATATAGAATATTTTTTGATGTAATATACCATAAGTCAATGTGAATACAATGAATACAAACACTATTGAGCTTGATTATTTTATTTTAATTGTTCTACATACATGTAAGTTACGGGTCATTCATTTGTAGTCTCTTAACTTAGTTTCTCAGAGGTGAAGAAACCAAAATTTTGGTGATGGAGAAGAAGAAAAACATAGAAATTTTTTACATCTATTATACCATAATAAAATGTGATTATGGTGAACACAAATAACATTGAGATTGAATATTTAATTTTAGTGATTACCCATGTAGATATAATTTATTTGTCATTCATTTATACTCTTTTAACAATGTGCCTTACTGACGAACACACATGAAATTTGGTGATGGAGAAGAAACGTATTGAACATATTTACATCTAATTTACCATAATTCAATGTGAAAATGGTAAATATAAATAAATTTAAGCTTGATTATTTAATTTCAATTTTTACCTATATTATACAAAATATATGTCATGGATTATACTCTTTTAACTTTGTATTTTGGTGGGGGAAAACCTAAAATTTTGTGATGGGGTAGAAAAATAAAATATAACTAATCATTTACATTTACTATATTTTATTATGTTTTTCTGCTTAGTGATTAAAAATCCGAAAACTTTAGGATGGTGAGGAAAAATATAGAATATTTTTTGATGTAATATACCATAAGTCAATGTGAATACAATGAATATAGACAATATTGAGCTTGATTATTTTATTTTAATTGTTCTACATACATGTAAATTACGGGTCATTCATTTGTAGTCTCTTAACTTAGTTTCTCAGAGGTGAAGAAACCAAAATTTGGTGATGGAGAAGAAGAAAAACATAGAAATTTTTTACATCTATTATACCATAATAAAATGTGATTATGGTGAACACAAATACCATTGAGATTGAATATTTAATTTTAGTGATTACCCATGTAGATATAATTTATTTGTCATTCATTTATACTCTTTTAACAATGTACCTTACTGACGAACACACATGAAATTTGGTGATGGAGAAGAAACATATTGAACATATTTACATCTAATTTACCATAATTCAATGTGAAAATGGTAAATATAAATAAATTTAAGCTTGATTATTTAACTTCAATTTTTACCTATATTATACAAAATATATGTCATGGATTATACTCTTTTAACTTTGTATTTTGGTGGGGGAAAACCTAAAATTTTGTGATGGAGTAGAAAAATAAAATATAACTAATCATTTACATTTACTGTATTTTATTATGTTTTTCTGCTTAATGATTAAAAAACCTAAAACTTTAGGATGGTGAGGAAAAATATAGAATATTTTTTGATGTAATATACCATAAGTCAATGTGAATACAATGAATATAGACAATATTGAGCTTGATTATTTTATTTTAATTGTTCTACATACATGTAAATTACGGGTCATTCATTTGTAGTCTCTTAACTTAGTTTCTCAGAGGTGAAGAAACCAAAATTTGGTGATGGAGAAGAAGAAAAACATAGAAATTTTTTACATCTATTATACCATAATAAAATGTGATTATGGTGAACACAAATACCATTGAGATTGAATATTTAATTTATTGATTACCCGTGTAGATATAATTTATTTGTCATTCATTTATACTCTTTTAACAATGTGCCTTACTGACGAACACACATGAAATTTGGTGATGGAGAAGAAAGATATTGAACATATTTACATCTAATTTACCATAATTCAATGTGAAAATGGTAAATATAAATAAATTTGAGCTTGATTATTTAGTTTCAATTTTTACCTATATTATACAAAATATATATCTTGGATTATACTCTTTTAACTTTGTATTTTGGTGGGGGAAAACCTAAAATTTTGTGATGGAGTAGAAAAATAAAATATAACTAATCATTTACATTTACTGTATTTTATTATGTTTTTCTGCTTAATGATTAAAAAACCTAAAACTTTAGGATGGTGAGGAAAAATATAGAATATTTTTTGATGTAATATACCATAAGTCAATGTGAATACAATGAATATAGACAATATTGAGCTTGATTATTTTATTTTAATTGTTCTACATACATGTAAATTACGGGTCATTCATTTGTAGTCTCTTAACTTAGTTTCTCAGAGGTGAAAAAACCAAAATTTGGTGATGGAGAAGAAGAAAAACATAGAAATTTTTTACATCTATTATACCATAATAAAATGTGATTATGGTGAACACAAATACCATTGAGATTGAATATTTAATTTTATTGATTACCCGTGTAGATATAATTTATTTGTCATTCATTTATACTCTTTTAACAATGTGCCTTACTGACGAACACACATGAAATTTGGTGATGGAGAAGAAAGATATTGAACATATTTACATCTAATTTACCATAATTCAATGTGAAAATGGTAAATATAAATCAATTTGAGCTTGATTATTTAGTTTCAATTTTTACCTATATTATACAAAATATATATCTTGGATTATACTCTTTTAACTTTGTATTTTGGTGGGGGAAAACCTAAAATTTTGTGATGGAGTAGAAAAATAAAATATAACTAATCATTTACATTTACTGTAGTCTATTATGTATTTCTGCTTAGTGATAAAAAAAACCTAAAACTTAGGTTTGGTGAGGAAAAATATAGAATATTTTTTGATGTAATATACCATAAGTCAATTTGAATACAATGAATATAAACAATATTGAGCTTGATTATTTTATTTTAATTGTTCTACATACATGTAAATTACGGGTCATTCATTTGTAGTCTCTTAACTTAGTTTCTCAAAGGTGCAGAAACCAAAATTTTGGTGATGGAGAAGAAGAAAAACATAGAAATTTTTTACATCTATTATACCATAATAAAATGTGATTATGGTGAACACAAATAACATTGAGATTGAATATTTAATTTTAGTGATTACCCGTGTAGATATAATTTATTTGCCATTCATTTATACTCTTTTAACAATGTGCCTTATTGACGAACACACATGAAATTTGGTGATTGAGAAGAAAGATATTGAACATATTTACATCTAATTTACCATAATTCAATGTGAAAATGGTAAATATAAATAAATTTGAGCTTGATTATTTAGTTTCAATTTTTACCTATATTATACAAAATATATATCTTGGATTATACTCTTTTAACTTTGTATTTTGGTGGGGGAAAACCTAAAATTTTGTGATGGAGTAGAAAAATAAAATATAACTAATCATTTACATTTACTGTAGTCTATTATGTATTTCTGCTTAGTGATAAAAAAAACCTAAAACTTAGGGTTGGTGAGGAAAAATATAGAATATTTTTTAATGTAATATACAATAAGTCAATGTGAATACAATGAATATAGACAATATTGAGCTTGATTATTTTATTTTAATTGTTCTACATACATGTAAATTACGTGTCATTCATTTGTAGTCTCTTAACTTAGTTTCTCAAAGGTGAAGAAACCAAAATTTTGGTGATGGAGAAGAAGAAAAACATAGAAATTTATTACATCTATTATACCATAATAAATTGTGATTATGGTGAACACAAACAACATTGAGATTGAATATTTAATTTTAGTGATTACCCATGTAGATATCATTTATTTGTCATTCATTTATACTCTTTTAACAATGTGCTTTACTGACGAACACACATGAAATTTGGTGATGAAGAAGAAAGATATTGAACATATTTACGTCTAATTTACCATAATTCAATGTGAAAATGGTAAATATAAATAAATTTGAGCTTGATTATTTAGTTTCAATTTTTACCTATATTATACAAAATATATGTCATGGATTATACTCTTTTAACTTTGTATTTTGGTGGGGGAAAACCTAAAATTTTGTGATGGAGTAGAAAAATAAAATATAACTAATCATTTACATTTACTGTAGTCTATTATGTATTTCTGCTTAGTGATAAAAAAAAACCTAAAACTTAGGGACGGTGAGGAAAAATATAGAATATTTTTTGATGTAATATACCATAAGTCAATGTGAATACAATGAATATAGACAATATTGAGCTTGATTATTTTATTTTAATTGTTCTACATACATGTAAATTACGGGTCATTCATTTGTAGTCTCTTAACTTAGTTTCTCAGAGGTGAAGAAACCAAAATTTTGGTGATGGAGAAGAAGAAAAACATAGAAATTTTTTACATCTATTATACCATAATAAAATGTGATTATGGTGAACACAAATAACATTGAGATTGAATATTTAATTTTAGTGATTACCCATGTAGATATAATTTATTTGTCATTCATTTATACTCTTTTAACAATGTGCCTTACTGACGAACACACATGAAATTTGGTGATGGAGAAGAAACGTATTGAACATATTTACATCTAATTTACCATAATTCAATGTGAAAATGGTAAATATAAATAAATTTAAGCTTGATTATTTAATTTCAATTTTTACCTATATTATACAAAATATATGTCATGGATTATACTCTTTTAACTTTGTATTTTGGTGGGGGAAAACCTAAAATTTTGTGATGGGGTAGAAAAATAAAATATAACTAATCATTTACATTTACTATATTTTATTATGTTTTTCTGCTTAGTGATTAAAAATCCGAAAACTTTAGGATGGTGAGGAAAAATATAGAATATTTTTTGATGTAATATACCATAAGTCAATGTGAATACAATGAATATAGACAATATTGAGCTTGATTATTTTATTTTAATTGTTCTACATACATGTAAATTACAGGTCATTCATTTGTAGTCTCTTAACTTAGTTTCTCAGAGGTGAAGAAACCAAAATTTGGTGATGGAGAAGAAGAAAAACATAGAAATTTTTTACATCTATTATACCATAATAAAATGTGATTATGGTGAACACAAATACCATTGAGATTGAATATTTAATTTTAGTGATTACCCATGTAGATATAATTTATTTGTCATTCATTTATACTCTTTTAACAATGTACCTTACTGACGAACACACATGAAATTTGGTGATGGAGAAGAAACATATTGAACATATTTACATCTAATTTACCATAATTCAATGTGAAAATGGTAAATATAAATAAATTTAAGCTTGATTATTTAACTTCAATTTTTACCTATATTATACAAAATATATGTCATGGATTATACTCTTTTAACTTTGTATTTTGGTGGGGGAAAACCTAAAATTTTGTGATGGAGTAGAAAAATAAAATATAACTAATCATTTACATTTACTGTATTTTATTATGTTTTTCTGCTTAATGATTAAAAAACCTAAAACTTTAGGATGGTGAGGAAAAATATAGAATATTTTTTGATGTAATATACCATAAGTCAATGTGAATACAATGAATATAGACAATATTGAGCTTGATTATTTTATTTTAATTGTTCTACATACATTTAAATTACGGGTCATTCATTTGTAGTCTCTTAACTTAGTTTCTCAGAGGTGAAGAAACCAAAATTTGGTGATGGAGAAGAAGAAAAACATAGAAATTTTTTACATCTATTATACCATAATAAAATGTGATTATGGTGAACACAAATACCATTGAGATTGAATATTTAATTTTATTGATTACCCGTGTAGATATAATTTATTTGTCATTCATTTATACTCTTTTAACAATGTGCCTTACTGACGAACACACATGAAATTTGGTGATGGAGATGAAAGATATTGAACATATTTACATCTAATTTACCATAATTCAATGTGAAAATGGTAAATATAAATAAATTTGAGCTTGATTATTTAGTTTCAATTTTTACCTATATTATACAAAATATATATCTTGGATTATACTCTTTTAACTTTGTATTTTGGTGGGGGAAAACCTAAAATTTTGTGATGGAGTAGAAAAATAAAATATAAATAATCATTTACATTTACTGTATTTTATTATGTTTTTCTGCTTAATGATTAAAAAACCTAAAACTTTAGGATGGTGAGGAAAAATATAGAATATTTTTTGATGTAATATACCATAAGTCAATTTGAATACAATGAATATAAACAATATTGAGCTTGATTATTTTATTTTAATTGTTCTACATACATGTAAATTACGGGTCATTCATTTGTAGTCTCTTAACTTAGTTTCTCAAAGGTGCAGAAACCAAAATTTTGGTGATGGAGAAGAAGAAAAACATAGAAATTTTTTACATCTATTATACCATAGTAAAATGTGATTATGGTGAACACAAATAACATTGAGATTGAATATTTAATTTTAGTGATTACCCGTGTAGATATAATTTATTTGCCATTCATTTATACTCTTTTAACAATGTGCCTTATTGACGAACACACATGAAATTTGGTGATTGAGAAGAAAGATATTGAACATATTTACATCTAATTTACCATAATTCAATGTGAAAATGGTAAATATAAATAAATTTGAGCTTGATTATTTAGTTTCAATTTTTACCTATATTATACAAAATATATATCTTGGATTATACTCTTTTAACTTTGTATTTTGGTGGGGGAAAACCTAAAATTTTGTGATGGAGTAGAAAAATAAAATATAACTAATCATTTACATTTACTGTAGTCTATTATGTATTTCTGCTTAGTGATAAAAAAAACCTAAAACTTAGGGTTGGTGAGGAAAAATATAGAATATTTTTTAATGTAATATACAATAAGTCAATGTGAATACAATGAATATAGACAATATTGAGCTTGATTATTTTATTTTAATTGTTCTACATACATGTAAATTACGTGTCATTCATTTGTAGTCTCTTAACTTAGTTTCTCAAAGGTGAAGAAACCAAAATTTTGGTGATGGAGAAGAAGAAAAACATAGAAATTTATTACATCTATTATACCATAATAAATTGTGATTATGGTGAACACAAACAACATTGAGAATGAATATTTAATTTTAGTGATTACCCATGTAGATATCATTTATTTGTCATTCATTTATACTCTTTTAACAATGTGCTTTACTGACGAACACACATGAAATTTGGTGATGAAGAAGAAAGATATTGAACATATTTACGTCTAATTTACCATAATTCAATGTGAAAATGGTAAATATAAATAAATTTGAGCTTGATTATTTAGTTTCAATTTTACCTATATTATACAAAATATATGTCATGGATTATACTCTTTTAACTTTGTATTTTGGTGGGGGAAAACCTAAAATTTTGTGATGGAGTAGAAAAATAAAATATAACTAATCATTTACATTTACTGTAGTCTATTATGTATTTCTGCTTAGTGATAAAAAAAAACCTAAAACTTAGGGACGGTGAGGAAAAATATAGAATATTTTTTGATGTAATATACCATAAGTCAATGTGAATACAATGAATATAGACAATATTGAGCTTGATTATTTTATTTTAATTGTTCTACATACATGTAAATTACGGGTCATTCATTTGTAGTCTCTTAACTTAGTTTCTCAGAGGTGAAGAAACCAAAATTTTGGTGATGGAGAAGAAGAAAAACATAGAATTTTTTTACATCTATTATACCATAATAAAATGTGATTATGGTGAACACAAATAACATTGAGATTGAATATTTAATTTTAGTGATTACCCATGTAGATATAATTTATTTGTCATTCATTTATACTCTTTTAACAATGTGCCATACTGACGAACACACATGAAATTTGCTGATGGAGAAGAAACATATTGAACATATTTACATCTAATTTACCATAATTCAATGTGAAAATGGTAAATATAAATAAATTTGAGCTTGATTATGTAATTTCAATTTTTACCTATATTATACAAAATATATGTCATGGATTATACTCTTTTAACTTTGTATTTTGGTGGGGGAAAACCTAAAATTTTGTGATGGAGTAGAAAAATAAAATATAACTAATCAATTACATTTACTGTAGTCTATTATGTTTTTCTGCTTAGTGATTAAAAACCTAAAACTTTAGGATGGTGAGGAAAAATATAGAATATTTTTTGATGTAATATACCATAAGTCAATGTGAATACAATGAATATAGACAATATTGAGCTTGATTATTTTATTTTAATTGTTCTACATACATGTAAATTACGGGTCATTCATTTGTAGTCTCTTAACTTAGTTTCTCAGAGGTGAAGAAACCAAAATTTTGGTGATGGAGAAGAAGAAAAACATAGAAATTTTTTACATCTATTATACCATAATAAAATGTGATTATGGTGAACACAAATAACATTGAGATTGAATATTTAATTTTAGTGATTACCCGTGTAGATATAATTTATTTGTCATTCATTTATACTCTTTTAACAATGTGCCTTATTGACGAACACACATGAAATTTGGTGATGGAGAAGAAAGATATTGAACATATTTACATCTAATTTACCATAATTCAATGTGAAAATGGTAAATATAAATAAATTTGAGCTTGATTATTTAGTTTCAATTTTTACCTATATTATACAAAATATATATCTTGGATTATACTCTTTTAACTTTGTATTTTGGTGGGGGAAAACCTAAAATTTTGTGATGGAGTAGAAAAATAAAATATAACTAATCATTTACATTTACTGTAGTCTATTATGTATTTCTGCTTAGTGATAAAAAAAACCTAAAACTTAGGGTTGGTGAGGAAAAATATAGAATATTTTTTAATGTAATATACAATAAGTCAATGTGAATACAATGAATATAGACAATATTGAGCTTGATTATTTTATTTTAATTGTTCTACATACATGTAAATTACGTGTCATTCATTTGTAGTCTCTTAACTTAGTTTCTCAAAGGTGAAGAAACCAAAATTTTGGTGATGGAGAAGAAGAAAAACATAGAAATTTATTACATCTATTATACCATAATAAATTGTGATTACGGTGAACACAAACAACATTGAGAATGAATATTTAATTTTAGTGATTACCCATGTAGATATCATTTATTTGTCATTCATTTATACTCTTTTAACAATGTGCTTTACTGACGAACACACATGAAATTTGGTGATGAAGAAGAAAGATATTGAACATATTTACGTCTAATTTACCATAATTCAATGTGAAAATGGTAAATATAAATAAATTTGAGCTTGATTATTTAGTTTCAATTTTTACCTATATTATACAAAATATATGTCATGGATTATACTCTTTTAACTTTGTATTTTGGTGGGGAAAACCTAAAATTTTGTGATGGAGTAGAAAAATAAAATATAACTAATCATTTACATTTACTGTAGTCTATTATGTATTTCTGCTTAGTGATAAAAAAAAACCTAAAACTTAGGGACGGTGAGGAAAAATATAGAATATTTTTTGATGTAATATACCATAAGTCAATGTGAATACAATGAATATAGACAATATTGAGCTTGATTATTTTATTTTAATTGTTCTACATACATGTAAATTACGGGTCATTCATTTGTAGTCTCTTAACTTAGTTTCTCAGAGGTGAAGAAACCAAAATTTTGGTGATGGAGAAGAAGAAAAACATAGAATTTTTTTACATCTATTATACCATAATAAAATGTGATTATGGTGAACACAAATAACATTGAGATTGAATATTTAATTTTAGTGATTACCCATGTAGATATAATTTATTTGTCATTCATTTATACTCTTTTAACAATGTGCCATACTGACGAACACACATGAAATTTGCTGATGGAGAAGAAACATATTGAACATATTTACATCTAATTTACCATAATTCAATGTGAAAATGGTAAATATAAATAAATTTGAGCTTGATTATGTAATTTCAATTTTTACCTATATTATACAAAATATATGTCATGGATTATACTCTTTTAACTTTGTATTTTGGTGGGGGAAAACCTAAAATTTTGTGATGGAGTAGAAAAATAAAATATAACTAATCAATTACATTTACTGTAGTCTATTATGTTTTTCTGCTTAGTGATTAAAAAACCTAAAACTTTAGGATGGTGAGGAAAAATATAGAATATTTTTTGATGTAATATACCATAAGTCAATGTGAATACAATGAATATAGACAATATTGAGCTTGATTATTTTATTTTAATTGTTCTACATACATGTAAATTACGGGTCATTCATTTGTAGTCTCTTAACTTAGTTTCTCAGAGGTGAAGAAACCAAAATTTTGGTGATGGAGAAGAAGAAAAACATAGAAATTTTTTACATCTATTATACCATAATAAAATGTGATTATGGTGAACACAAATAACATTGAGATTGAATATTTAATTTTAGTGATTACCCGTGTAGATATAATTTATTTGTCATTCATTTATACTCTTTTAACAATGTGCCTTATTGACGAACACACATGAAATTTGGTGATGGAGAAGAAAGATATTGAACATATTTACATCTAATTTACCATAATTCAATGTGAAAATGGTAAATATAAATAAATTTGAGCTTGATTATTTAGTTTCAATTTTTACCTATATTATACAAAATATATATCTTGGATTATACTCTTTTAACTTTGTATTTTGGTGGGGGAAAACCTAAAATTTTGTGATGGAGTAGAAAAATAAAATATAACTAATCATTTACATTTACTGTAGTCTATTATGTATTTCTGCTTAGTGATAAAAAAAACCTAAAACTTAGGGTTGGTGAGGAAAAAATATAGAATATTTTTTAATGTAATATACAATAAGTCAATGTGAATACAATGAATATAGACAATATTGAGCTTGATTATTTTATTTTAATTGTTCTACATACATGTAAATTACGTGTCATTCATTTGTAGTCTCTTAACTTAGTTTCTCAGAGGTGAAGAAACCAAAATTTTGGTGATGGAGAAGAAGAAAAACATAGAAATTTATTACATCTATTATACCATAATAAATTGTGATTATGGTGAACACAAACAACATTGAGATTGAATATTTAATTTTAGTGATTACCCATGTAGATATCATTTATTTGTCATTCATTTATACTCTTTTAACAATGTGCTTTACTGACGAACACACATGAAATTTGGTGATGAAGAAGAAAGATATTGAACATATTTACGTCTAATTTACCATAATTCAATGTGAAAATGGTAAATATAAATAAATTTGAGCTTGATTATTTAGTTTCAATTTTTACCTATATTATACAAAATATATGTCATGGATTATACTCTTTTAACTTTGTATTTTAGTGGGGGAAAACCTAAAATTTTGTGATGGAGTAGAAAAATAAAATATAACTAATCATTTACATTTACTGTAGTCTATTATGTATTTCTGCTTAGTGATAAAAAAAAACCTAAAACTTAGGGACGGTGAGGAAAAATATAGAATATTTTTTGATGTAATATACCATAAGTCAATGTGAATACAATGAATATAGACAATATTGAGCTTGATTATTTTATTTTAATTGTTCTACATACATGTAAATTACGGGTCATTAATTTGTAGTCTCTTAACTTAGTTTCTCAGAGGTGAAGAAACCAAAATTTGGTGATGGAGAAGAAGAAAAACATAGAATTTTTTTACATCTATTATACCATAATAAAATGTGATTATGGTGAACACAAATAACATTGAGATTGAATATTTAATTTTAGTGATTACCCATGTAGATATAATTTATTTGTCATTCATTTATACTCTTTTAACAATGTGCCATACTGACGAACACACATGAAATTTGCTGATGGAGAAGAAACATATTGAACATATTTACATCTAATTTACCATAATTCAATGGGAAAATGGTAAATATAAATAAATTTGAGCTTGATTATATAATTTCAATTTTTACCTATATTATACAAAATATATGTCATGGATTATACTCTTTTAACTTTGTATTTTGGTGGGGGAAAACCTAAAATTTTGTGATGGAGTAGAAAAATAAAATATAACTAATCAATTACATTTACTGTAGTCTATTATGTTTTTCTGCTTAGTGATTAAAAAACCTAAAACTTTGGGATGGTGAGGAAAAATATAGAATATTTTTTGATGTAATATACCATAAGTCAATGTGAATACAATGAATATAGACAATATTGAGCTTGATTATTTTATTTTAATTGTTCTACATACATGTAAATTACGGGTCATTCATTTGTAGTCTCTTAACTTAGTTTCTCAGAGGTGAAGAAACCAAAATTTTGGTGATGGAGAAGAAGAAAAACATAGAAATTTTTTACATCTATTATACCATAATAAAATGTGATTATGGTGAACACAAATAACATTGAGATTGAATATTTAATTTTAGTGATTACCCATGTGGATATAATTTATTTGTCATTCATTTATACTCTTTTAACAATGTGCCTTACTGTCGAACACACATGAAATTTGGTGATGGAGAAGAAACATATTGAACATATTTACATATAATTTACCATAATTCAATGTGAAAATGGTAAATATAAATAAATTTGAGCTTGATTATGTAATTTCAATTTTTACCTATATTATACAAAATATATGTCATGGATTATACTCTTTTAACTTTGTATTTTAATGGGGGAAAACCTAAAATTTTTGATGGAGTAGAAAAATAAAATATAACTAATCATTTACATTTACTGTAGTCTATTATGTTTTTCTGCTTAGTGATAAAAAAAACCTAAAACTTAGGGATGGTGAGGAAAAATATAGAATATTTTTTGATGTAATATACCATAAGTCAATGTGAATACAATGAATATAGACAATATTGAGCTTGATTGTTTTATTTTAATTATTCTACATACATGTAAATTACGGGTCATTCATTTGTAGTCTCTTAACTTAGTTTCTCAGAGGTGAAGAAACCAAAATTTTGGTGATGGAGAAGAAGTAAAACATAGAAATTTTTTACATCTATTATACCATAATAAAATGTGATTATGGTGAACACAAATAACATTGAGATTGAATATTTAATTTTAGTGATTACCCATGTAGATATAATTTATTTGTCATTCATTTATACTCTTTTAACAATGTGCCTTACTGACGAACACACATGAAATTTGGTGATGGAGAAGAAACATATTGAACATATTTACGTCTAATTTACCATAATTCAATGTGAAAATGGTAAATATAAATAAATTTGAGCTTGATTATTTAATTTCAATTTTTACCTATATTATACAAAATATTTGTCATGGATTATACTCTTTTAACTTTGTATTTTGGTGGGGGAAACCTAAAATTTTGTGATGCAGTAGAAAAATAAAATATAACTAATCATTTACATTTACTGTAGTCTATTATGTTTTTCTGCTTAGTGATTAAAAACCTTAAACTTTAGGATGGTGAGGAAAAATATAGAATATTTTTTGATGTAATATACCATAAGTCAATGTGAATACAATGAATATAGACAATATTGAGCTTGATTATTTTATTTTAATTGTTCTACATACATATAAATTACGGGTCATTCATTTGTAGTCTCTTAACTTAGTTTCTCACAGGTGAAGAAACCAAAATTTTGGTGATGGAGAAGAAGAAAAACATAGAAATTTTTTACATCTATATACCATAATAAAATGTGATTATGGTGAACACAAATAACATTGAGATTGAATATTTAATTTTAGTGATTACCCATGTAGATATAATTTATTTGTCATTCATTTATACTCTTTTAACAATGTGCCTTACTGACGAACACACATGAAATTTGGTGATGGAGAAGAAACATATTGAACATATTTACATCTAATTTACCATAATTCAATGTGAAAATGGTAAATATAAATAAATTTGAGCTTGATTATGTAATTTCAATTTTTACCTATATTATACAAAATATATGTCATGGATTATACTCTTTTAACTTTGTATTTTAATGGGGGAAAACCTAAAATTTTTGATGGAGTAGAAAAATAAAATATAACTAATCATTTACATTTACTGTAGTCTATTATGTTTTTCTGCTTAGTGATAAAAAAAACCTAAAACTTAGGGATGGTGAGGAAAAATATAGAATATTTTTTGATGTAATATACCATAAGTCAATGTGAATACAATGAATATAGACAATATTGAGCTTGATTATTTTATTTTAATTGTTCTACATACATGTAAATTACGGGTCATTCATTTGTAGTCCCTTAACTTAGTTTCTCAGAGGTGAAGAAACCAAAATTTTGGTGATGGAGAAGAAGAAAAACATAGAAATTTTTTACATCTGTTATACCATAATAAAATGTGATTATGGTGAACACAAATAACATTGAGATTGAATATTTAATTTTAGTGATTACCCATGTAGATATAATTTATTTGTCATTCATTTATACTCTTTTAACAATGTGCCATACTGACGAACACACATGAAATTTGCTGATGGAGAAGAAACATATTGAACATATTTACATCTAATTTACCATAATTCAATGTGAAAATGGTAAATATAAATAAATTTGAGCTTGATTATATAATTTCAATTCTTACCTATATTATACAAAATATATGTCATGGATTATACTCTTTTAACTTTGTATTTTGGTGGGGGAAAACCTAAAATTTTGTGATGCAGTAGAAAAATAAAATATAACTAATCATTTACATTTACTGTAGTCTATTATGTTTTTCTGCTTAGTGATTAAAAAACCTAAAACTTTAGGATGGTGAGGATAAATATAGAATATTTTTTGATGTAATATACCATAAGTCAATGTGAATACAATGAATATAGACAATATTGAGCTTGATTATTTTATTTTAATTGTTCTACATACACGTAAATTACGGGTCATTCATTTGTAGTCTCTTAACTTAGTTTCTCAGAGGTGAAGAAACCAAAATTTTGGTGATGGAGAAGAAGAAAAACATAGAAATTTTTTACATCTATTATACCATAATAAAATGTGATTATGGTGAACACAAATAACATTGAGATTGAATATTTAATTTTAGTGATTACCCATGTGGATATAATTTATTTGTCATTCATTTATACTCTTTTAACAATGTGCCTTACTGTCGAACACACATGAAATTTGGTGATGGAGAAGAAACATATTGAACATATTTACATCTAATTTACCATAATTCAATGTGAAAATGGTAAATATAAATAAATTTGAGCTTGATTATGTAATTTCAATTTTTACCTATATTATACAAAATATATGTCATGGATTATACTCTTTTAACTTTGTATTTTAATGGGGGAAAACCTAAAATTTTTGATGGAGTAGAAAAATAAAATATAACTAATCATTTACATTTACTGTAGTCTATTATGTTTTTCTGCTTAGTGATAAAAAAAACCTAAAACTTAGGGATGGTGAGGAAAAATATAGAATATTTTTTGATGTAATATACCATAAGTCAATGTGAATACAATGAATATAGACAATATTGAGCTTGATTGTTTTATTTTAATTATTCTACATACATGTAAATTACGGGTCATTCATTTGTAGTCTCTTAACTTAGTTTCTCAGAGGTGAAGAAACCAAAATTTTGGTGATGGAGAAGAAGTAAAACATAGAAATTTTTTACATCTATTATACCATAATAAAATGTGATTATGGTGAACACAAATAACATTGAGATTGAATATTTAATTTTAGTGATTACCCATGTAGATATAATTTATTTGTCATTCATTTATACTCTTTTAACAATGTGCCTTACTGACGAACACACATGAAATTTGGTGATGGAGAAGAAACATATTGAACATATTTACGTCTAATTTACCATAATTCAATGTGAAAATGGTAAATATAAATAAATTTGAGCTTGATTATTTAATTTCAATTTTTACCTATATTATAATAAATATTTGTCATGGATTATACTCTTTTAACTTTGTATTTTGGTGGGGGAAACCTAAAATTTTGTGATGCAGTAGAAAAATAAAATATAACTAATCATTTACATTTACTGTAGTCTATTATGTTTTTCTGCTTAGTGATTAAAAACCTTAAACTTTAGGATGGTGAGGAAAAATATAGAATATTTTTTGATGTAATATACCATAAGTCAATGTGAATACAATGAATATAGACAATATTGAGCTTGATTATTTTATTTTAATTGTTCTACATACATATAAATTACGGGTCATTCATTTGTAGTCTCTTAACTTAGTTTCTCACAGGTGAAGAAACCAAAATTTTGGTGATGGAGAAGAAGAAAAACATAGAAATTTTTTACATCTATATACCATAATAAAATGTGATTATGGTGAACACAAATAACATTTAGATTGAATATTTAATTTTAGTGATTACCCATGTAGATATAATTTATTTGTCATTCATTTATACTCTTTTAACAATGTGCCTTACTGACGAACACACATGAAATTTGGTGATGGAGAAGAAACATATTGAACATATTTACATCTAATTTACCATAATTCAATGTGAAAATGGTAAATATAAATAAATTTGAGCTTGATTATGTAATTTCAATTTTTACCTATATTATACAAAATATATGTCATGGATTATACTCTTTTAACTTTGTATTTTAATGGGGGAAAACCTAAAATTTTTGATGGAGTAGAAAAATAAAATATAACTAATCATTTACATTTACTGTAGTCTATTATGTTTTTCTGCTTAGTGATAAAAAAAACCTAAAACTTAGGGATGGTGAGGAAAAATATAGAATATTTTTTGATGTAATATACCATAAGTCAATGTGAATACAATGAATATAGACAATATTGAGCTTGATTATTTTATTTTAATTGTTCTACATACATGTAAATTACGGGTCATTCATTTGTAGTCCCTTAACTTAGTTTCTCAGAGGTGAAGAAACCAAAATTTTGGTGATGGAGAAGAAGAAAAACATAGAAATTTTTTACATCTGTTATACCATAATAAAATGTGATTATGGTGAACACAAATAAAATTGAGATTGAATATTTAATTTTAGTGATTACCCATGTAGATATAATTTATTTGTCATTCATTTATACTCTTTTAACAATGTGCCATACTGACGAACACACATGAAATTTGCTGATGGAGAAGAAACATATTGAACATATTTACATCTAATTTACCATAATTCAATGTGAAAATGGTAAATATAAATAAATTTGAGCTTGATTATATAATTTCAATTCTTACCTATATTATACAAAATATATGTCATGGATTATACTCTTTTAACTTTGTATTTTGGTGGGGGAAAACCTAAAATTTTGTGATGCAGTAGAAAAATAAAATATAACTAATCATTTACATTTACTGTAGTCTATTATGTTTTTCTGCTTAGTGATTAAAAAACCTAAGACTTTAGGATGGTGAGGATAAATATAGAATATTTTTTGATGTAATATACCATAAGTCAATGTGAATACAATGAATATAGACAATATTGAGCTTGATTATTTTATTTTAATTGTTCTACATACATATAAATTACGGGTCATTCATTTGTAGTCTCTTAACTTAGTTTCTCAGAGGTGAAGAAACCAAAATTTTGGTGATGGAGAAGAAGCAAAACATAGAAATTTTTTACATCTATTATACCATAATAAAATATGATTATGGTGAACACAAATAACATTGAGATTGAATATTTAATTTTAGTGATTACCCATGTGGATATAATTTATTTGTCATTCATTTATACTCTTTTAACAATGTGCCTTACTGACGAACACACATGAAATTTGGTGATGGAGAAGAAACATATTGAACATATTTACATCTAATTTACCATAATTCAATGTGAAAATGGTAAATATAAATAAATTTGAGCTTGATTATGTAATTTCAATTTTTACCTATATTATACAAAATATATGTCATGGATTATACTCTTTTAACTTTGTATTTTAATGGGGGAAAACCTAAAATTTTTGATGGAGTAGAAAAATAAAATATAACTAATCATTTACATTTACTGTAGTCTATTATGTTTTTCTGCTTAGTGATAAAAAAAACCTAAAACTTAGGGATGGTGAGGAAAAATATAGAATATTTTTTGATGTAATATACCATAAGTCAATGTGAATACAATGAATATAGACAATATTGAGCTTGATTATTTTATTTTAATTGTTCTACATACATGTAAATTACGGGTCATTCATTTGTAGTCCCTTAACTTAGTTTCTCAGAGGTGAAGAAACCAAAATTTTGGTGATGGAGAAGAAGAAAAACATAGAAATTTTTTACATCTATTATACCATAATAAAATGTGATTATGGTGAACACAAATAACATTGAGATTGAATATTTAATTTTAGTGATTACCCATGTGGATATAATTTATTTGTCATTAATTTATACTCTTTTAACAATGTGCCTTACTGACGAACACACATGAAATTTGGTGATGGAGAAGAAACATATTGAACATATTTACATCTAATTTACCATAATTCAATGTGAAAATGGTAAATATAAATAAATTTGAGCTTGATTATTTAATTTCAATTTTTACCTATATTATACAAAATATATATCATGGATTATACTCTTTTAACTTTGTATTTTGGTGGGGGAAAACCTAAAATTTTGAGATGGAGTAGAAAAATAAAATATAACTAATCATTTACATTTACTCTAGTCTATTATGTTTTTCTGCTTAGTGATAAAAAAAAACCTAAAACTTTGGGATGGTGAGGAAAAATATAGAATATTTTTTGATGTAATATACCATAAGTCAATGTGAATACAATGAATATAGACAATATTGAGCTTGATTATTTTATTTTAATTGTTCTACATACATGTAAATTACGGGTCATTCATTTGTAGTCTCTTAACTTAGTTTCTCAGAGGTGAAGAAACCAAAATTTTGGTGATGGAGAAGAAGAAAAACATAGAAATTTTTTACATCTATTATACCATAATAAAATGTGATTCTGATGAACACAAATAACATTGAGATTGAATATTTAATTTTAGTGATTACCCATGTAGATATAATTTATTTGTCATTCATTTATACTCTTTTAACAATGTGCCTTACTGACGAACACACATGAAATTTGGTGATGGAGAAGAAACATATTGAACATATTTACATCTAATTTACCATAATTCAATGTGAAAATGGTAAATATAAATAAATTTGAGCTTGATTATTTAATTTCAATTTTTACCTATATTGTACAAAATATTTGTCATGGATTATACTCTTTTAACTTTGTATTTTGGTGGGGGAAACCTAAAATTTTGTGATGCAGTAGAAAAATAAAATATAACTAATCATTTACATTTACTGTAGTCTATTATGTTTTTCTGCTTAGTGATTAAAAAACCTAAAACTTTAGGATGGTGAGGAAAAACATAGAATATTTTTTGATGTAATATACCATAAGTCAATGTGAATACAATGAATATAGACAATATTGAGCTTGATTATTTTATTTTAATTGTTCTACATACATATAAATTACGGGTCATTCATTTGTAGTCTCTTAACTTAGTTTCTCAGAGGTGAAGAAACCAAAATTTTGGTGATGGAGAAGAAGAAAAACATAGAAATTTTTTACATCTATTATACCATAATAAAATGTGATTATGGTGAACACAAATAACATTGAGATTGAATATTTAATTTTAGTGATTACCCATGTGGATATAATTTATTTGTCATTCATTTATACTCTTTTAACAATGTGCCTTACTGACTAACACACATGAAATTTGGTGATGGAGAAGAAACATATTGAACATATTTACATCTAATTTACCATAATTCAATGTGAAAATGGTAAATATAAATAAATTTGAGCTTGATTATGTAATTTCAATTTTTACCTATATTATACAAAATATATGTCATGGATTATACTCATTTAACTTTGTATTTTAATGGGGGAAAACCTAAAATTTTTGATGGAGTAGAAAAATAAAATATAACTAATCATTTACATTTACTGTAGTCTATTATGTTTTTCTGCTTAGTGATAAAAAAAACCTAAAACTTAGGGATGGTGAGGAAAAATATAGAATATTTTTGGATGTAATATACCATAAGTCAATGTGAATACAATGAATATAGACAATATTGAGCTTGATTATTTTATTTTAATTGTTCTACATACATGTAAATTACGGGTCATTCATTTGTAGTCTCTTAACTTAGTTTCTCAGAGGTGAAGAAACCAAAATTTTGGTGATGGAGAAGAAGAAAAACATAGAAATTTTTTACATCTATTATACCATAATAAAATGTGATTCTGATGAACACAAATAACATTGAGATTGAATATTTAATTTTAGTGATTACCCATGTAGATATAATTTATTTGTCATTCATTTATACTCTTTTAACAATGTGCCTTACTGACGAACACACATGAAATTTGGTGATGGAGAAGAAACATATTGAACATATTTACATCTAATTTACCATAATTCAATGTGAAAATGGTAAATATAAATAAATTTGAGCTTGATTATTTAATTTCAATTTTTACCTATATTATACAAAATATTTGTCATGGATTATACTCTTTTAACTTTGTATTTTGGTGGGGGAAACCTAAAATTTTGTGATGCAGTAGAAAAATAAAATATAACTAATCATTTACATTTACTGTAGTCTATTATGTTTTTCTGCTTAGTGATTAAAAAACCTAAAACTTTAGGATGGTGAGGAAAAATATAGAATATTTTTTGATGTAATATACCATAAGTCAATGTGAATACAATGAATATAGACAATATTGAGCTTGATTATTTTATTTTAATTGTTCTACATACATATAAATTACGGGTCATTCATTTGTAGTCTCTTAACTTAGTTTCTCAGAGGTGAAGAAACCAAAATTTTGGTGATGGAGAAGAAGAAAAACATAGAAATTTTTTACATCTATTATACCATAATAAAATGTGATTATGGTGAACACAAATAACATTGAGATTGAATATTTAATTTTAGTGATTACCCATGTGGATATAATTTATTTGTCATTCATTTATACTCTTTTAACAATGTGCCTTACTGACGAACACACATGAAATTTGGTGATGGAGAAGAAACATATTGAACATATTTACATCTAATTTACCATAATTCAATGTGAAAATGGTAAATATAAATAAATTTGAGCTTGATTATGTAATTTCAATTTTTACCTATATTATACAAAATATATGTCATGGATTATACTCATTTAACTTTGTATTTTAATGGGGGAAAACCTAAAATTTTTGATGGAGTAGAAAAATAAAATATAACTAATCATTTACATTTACTGTAGTCTATTATGTTTTTCTGCTTAGTGATAAAAAAAACCTAAAACTTAGGGATGGTGAGGAAAAATATAGAATATTTTTTGATGTAATATACCATAATTCAATGTGAATACAATGAATATAGACAATATTGAGCTTGATTATTTTATTTTAATTGTTCTACATACATGTAAATTACGGGTCATTCATTTGTAGTCTCTTAACTTAGTTTCTCAGAGGTGAAGAAACCAAAATTTTGGTGATGGAGAAGAAGAAAAACATAGAAATTTTTTACATCTGTTATACCATAATAAAATGTGATTATGGTGAACACAAATAACATTGAGATTGAATATTTAATTTTAGTGATTACCCATGTAGATATAATTTATTTGTCATTCATTTATACTCTTTTAACAATGTGCCTTACTGACGAACACACATGAAATTTGGTGATGGAGAAGAAACATATTGAACATATTTACATCTAATTTACCATAATTCAATGTGAAAATGGTAAATATAAATAAATTTGAGCTTGATTATTTAATTTCAATTTTTACCTATATTATACAAAATATTTGTCATGGATTATACTCTTTTAACTTTGTATTTTGGTGGGGGAAACCTAAAATTTTGTGATGCAGTAGAAAAATAAAATATAACTAATCATTTACATTTACTGTAGTCTATTATGTTTTTCTGCTTAGTGATTAAAAAACCTAAAACTTTAGGATGGTGAGGAAAAATATAGAATATTTTTTGATGTAATATACCATAAGTCAATGTGAATACAATGAATATAGACAATATTGAGCTTGATTATTTTATTTTAATTGTTCTACATACATATAAATTACGGGTCATTCATTTGTAGTCTCTTAACTTAGTTTCTCAGAGGTGAAGAAACCAAAATTTTGGTGATGGAGAAGAAGAAAAACATAGAAATTTTTTACATCTATTATACCATAATAAAATGTGATTATGGTGAACACAAATAACATTGAGATTGAATATTTAATTTTAGTGATTACCCATGTGGATATAATTTATTTGTCATTCATTTATACTCTTTTAACAATGTGCCTTACTGACGAACACACATGAAATTTGGTGATGGAGAAGAAACATATTGAACATATTTACATCTAATTTACCATAATTCAATGTGAAAATGGTAAATATAAATAAATTTGAGCTTGATTATGTAATTTCAATTTTTACCTATATTATACAAAATATATGTCATGGATTATACTCATTTAACTTTGTATTTTAATGGGGGAAAACCTAAAATTTTTGATGGAGTAGAAAAATAAAATATAACTAATCATTTACATTTACTGTAGTCTATTATGTTTTTCTGCTTAGTGATAAAAAAAACCTAAAACTTAGGGATGGTGAGGAAAAATATAGAATATTTTTTGATGTAATATACCATAATTCAATGTGAATACAATGAATATAGACAATATTGAGCTTGATTATTTTATTTTAATTGTTCTACATACATGTAAATTACGGGTCATTCATTTGTAGTCTCTTAACTTAGTTTCTCAGAGGTGAAGAAACCAAAATTTTGGTGATGGAGAAGAAGAAAAACATAGAAATTTTTTACATCTGTTATACCATAATAAAATGTGATTATGGTGAACACAAATAACATTGAGATTGAATATTTAATTTTAGTGATTACCCATGTAGATATAATTTATTTGTCATTCATTTATACTCTTTTAACAATGTGCCTTACTGACGAACACACATGAAATTTGGTGATGGAGAAGAAACATATTGAACATATTTACATCTAATTTACCATAATTCAATGTGAAAATGGTAAATATAAATAAATTTGAGCTTGATTATTTAATTTCAATTTTTACCTATATTATACAAAATATTTGTCATGGATTATACTCTTTTAACTTTGTATTTTGGTGGGGGAAACCTAAAATTTTGTGATGCAGTAGAAAAATAAAATATAACTAATCATTTACATTTACTGTAGTCTATTATGTTTTTCTGCTTAGTGATTAAAAAACCTAAAACTTTAGGATGGTGAGGAAAAATATAGAATATTTTTTGATGTAATATACCATAAGTCAATGTGAATACAATGAATATAGACAATATTGAGCTTGATTATTTTATTTTAATTGTTCTACATACATATAAATTACGGGTCATTCATTTGTAGTCTCTTAACTTAGTTTCTCAGAGGTGAAGAAACCAAAATTTTGGTGATGGAGAAGAAGAAAAACATAGAAATTTTTTACATCTATTATACCATAATAAAATGTGATTATGGTGAACACAAATAACATTGAGATTGAATATTTAATTTTAGTGATTACCCATGTGGATATAATTTATTTGTCATTCATTTATACTCTTTTAACAATG